>JBAMIE010179457.1:0-13473 GCA_037177295.1 Kaempferia parviflora | reverse complement strand
TATATCATCTCACTATCGATTCAACTAATCGATTGATATAGATGTGAACCTACTACTCAAGGACATTATTATACTTAAGTATTTGACACCAATACAAGTAAATATAATAACCAAAATGCCTTTATAAATATTGGAATTTGATACACTGAGTGCATACAACAATCAACATTTGATTGGCTCTAGCGCTGTTACTAACACCTTTCATCGATTGGTTCCGGCTGTTTCGTGGAGGCGCCTTCAACAGATCCTGAAGGTGCCTTCTCCCTTGCTGGTAGCTCCATTCTTGGCTCTGATCGCTCCGCAAGCTCCCGATCGGCTCCGTTAACTCCCCCGTTGCTTGGGTGATCTCGGACATTCAGAATAAGGCTCACCCGAACCCAGTTTCTGTCCTTCTCCTCGAGCGCGCTTCCTCCCCGGCTTCTCGTCTCTCGGACGTCATGTACATCCTTCTCATCCACCGGTGTACTCTTCCGCAGCTCCCGCGTCCCTCAGATGTGTCGAGCCCGTCTGCTCTCTCCCCGCGCCATCCTTCTCGTCCGCTGCATTTTTCGCTCGACTTCTTGTGCTCCTAAGCTCCTGCACACTTAGACAAAAGGATCAGAAACACACAGGACCTAACCTAACTTGGTTGGTCACATCAAAACTACTTAGGAGACCAACACAGGCCGGGAGAGGGGCTGGCCTGCCTTGTTTAACTGAGACACTATTGCTAGGGGCTGGCCAATAGTTGGCAATGACTCTCAGCTGGTGGGGTAACAGTCGACAGGGGAGGCTCCATAAGGCCCGTGGCTTCCTGCTCGTGGCCGGAGAGGAGCAATCGGGGGTGAGGACAGTGGCATTAGACGATTGGGAGGTTGCATCCAAACAACTTGGTTTTCTGCAACAGCAAGGTCATGATCGCGTGTGGCTTGGACCAAATGCTGGCCGGCAATGACATATTCGAAGGGAGGAGATTTCAGATAGGAGGTGTCGATGGCGTGGAAGCGGCGGCGCTAGGGCATGGGCTCAAAGGAAACTGGGGGAAGAAGAGAAGGTGATGGATCGATCGGCTGGGCTTGGCTCTGGCAAAAGGGCGACGACGGCTCTCACCCGGCCAACGACCGCGGCGACTTGATGGTGGCAACCGAGCGAAGGCGACAAGGCAACGGGGCGGCGGTAGCGTCGGGATCGGGGAGGAAGAAGAGGAAATAAGAATAAAATATAGGTTTATATATTAAACTTTAGGTTAATTAATTCAATCAACTCCTATAAGATATCCAAAAAGACTCTCTATAAGCCTAATAAATTCATCTCTTTAAATATGTCATACAAATTCAGTTTAAATCCCAAAAAATTCCTATTTTTTTTTTTTAAATTCTATAAGGTTGTTTTTAATTAATCCTTATCTTGATTAATTGTTTTATCCCACATGATAACTTAAAATTTTTTTACTTTAGAAAATATATCTTTATGATATTTATAAAATTAGGTTGAAGTATGAGTATCCCTCTGGAAGGAGATTTAGGGCATTGGATCGACATCAAAAGTATGGAAGTAGAGAAACTGTTATTGATGCCTGATATCAATAATTAACAATGCCAATTGATGAAAGGTAAATAGTTTGGTAGGGAAGGCAATTTTTTTTTATATATATAAATTGACTAATTCAGCAGGTGATATGTCCAATCTCAGAAGTTTTTCATCGATCATCAAAATAAATCTAAAAGGTTGAATAGTGCGTCGCTCGGTAGCCAACATCCTTGGATTGTTTTTTTTTACTAAAGAAAATTAATTCACAATGCGCCACAAATAGGAATTGATCCCTAAATACCTGATTAACTATGTAAGCTTCGTGCTGTTGCACCTTAGCCCAGGACAAAATTTGAACGTGCAATGAAATGCTACATCCATGATCCTGTAATTGATATTCACCTCTGCTATCATCTTTTACTCATTAACTAAAGAGATTTTTTTCCCTGAAGTCTCTTTGCTTGTTGTGAATTTCGATTTCTAATCATCTCTTCAGCTCTTCTTCCATATCCAAAATTACTAAAAAAGGAAAAAAAAAAAAAAGTTCAAGAAGAGTTATGGCCTCGCTCGAGATGAGCATGGAAGGCCCTTTAACTAGAAAGTTGCTCATTTGGCCGTGCAATCTCGGTGCAAGTTATAGAGAGGTGAAGGACTTAAAAAAAAATTCAACAATAAAATAATTTGAGTTAATTCTAGATTAATTTGTAAATAAAATTATGTCGAATTTAGAGTGATACTTTCGTTTTAAGCTCAAATTTAAAAATCTATCAATGTACTCAAGCATATAGTTGAGCCTCTACTAAACTTCATCACCAAAAATAATTCCACATTGAAAAAAGCATTCATTTTTTCTTTCGATTTTTAACTTTTCTTAAAAAAAAAATTAATGAATTACAATGGATTTAAAAAAAATAAAAAATTATTCTTAGGAAAATCAATTTCGAAATGCTTCTGTGGTATCTCTTTCACATCTTCTATTCAATTCTCATAAGATCTTTTTTTTACTCTTGCCCAACCTTTTGAGATAATTATAGGTTTGATAAGATAATTCTGATTGATTAAATATATTTCAATAGAATTTTTTTTTTGTTTTTTGTTTTTCTGTAGATTGAAAATAAAATTCGGAAGTTTTTTTTTTTTGGCACTTAAATTACAGAGCGACTAATTTGAAAGAAATTATAATTATATCATTAAAAGCTAACTACAAAACTAGCAACAATTATTATATTATATTACAAATGTCTATTTAAATGTACAAAGAAAGATTAGCCACGAAGTCTACTATGGATGATCCGTGGAGCCCGGCGTCAACGTTGAACTGCAAACTAGAAGTCCGCCATTTCCACTCCGATCGATAAGACGAATCATCCATCCACTACAGCCTCAATGACTTTTCGTTCTCTTCTCTGCTGTCAAAGTTGACCATGCCCAATTGCCCGAAGTTTTCAAGGTGCTCGTGATTATCGAAACGTGAAATGTTGTTGTCTTTCTTTCGTCCCGTGGCACACGTAATAAATCACAAAGTTACCGCTGCCATTAATTAACAACAAAACGGCTCCCCATACTTTGTCCGTTCGCCTTGTTTAAAGAAGCAGCAGCGGAAGCGGCAGCGGCAGCGGCTTCGGCTTAAAATAAGGACATGACAAAACAGAGAGCCACTGAGAGTTAAAGGGAAAGGAGTTGGTTGTCAGTAGCCGTTCAAGCAACTCACGGTGCCGTAGTGGCGAGCTAGCGCTGTCGCTGGCTCCGACCGTGCACCGTCGCGCGGTCCCACGTGGTAGTAATTATGACTCAACCGTCCGTACGGGTCACGTTGATCCCATGCGGTGGTGGTAATGGTCAAGTGGGGCCACAGGCTGCATCAATCTTTTTTTTTTTTTTTTTTCAGTTTTATTGCGCGAACGGAATCCGCTGCAGGAGCGGGAATTATTAACTCGAAGAACGAAGAAAAAAAGCGAGCCGGGAATAGAAATATTTTTTTAATTAAAAAGAATTGAGAGTTAAAGAAAGAAGCGACGCCGACGTGTCAGCGTCAGGCTTTACGTGTCCGACGTGGCCACCTCTCCTTCGGGCTCTCGAACGTTATAAAAGGGATAACTCCCACTCGCCCAGTCTTGCCTCACGCCATTTCGTACGCTCTGTTTCTTGGAGACCGAAGACATCATCGGCGTGCGTGGTTGGGAGTCCTGGATCTGGATCTACTACAGCCATGGCCGTGCAAACCATCGGTTTCTCCTCCGAATTCGGTGCTCGGTGAGTTAGTCGCAGTGGATCCGTTCTTCTCGTTTGGAACTCTATCTCTCGATTCGGCTCTTTTAAGATCGATTGTTGTTTTTTTAGGGGAATCGATGAACTCCAGATGCTGCAGCAAGACCCCAGGCAATTTTGCAGCAATCTTGGGATCGGTGAGTGAATGCCCTTCTTCCTCTGCTTTTGAATCGTTCGCGTTGAGGTTGATTGGGTGAGATTTTGCTTGTGGATGGTGCAGGAAAGCAGCAGCAGTCCCAGATCCAGACCGATCCTAGTATGTTTAGTGGACGGAAGAGAGAGCGGACTTGCAATGTCTCCGCTTCAGCGAAGCGCCCTCGGGCGGAATCCGTCGCTTTGAATGGTTACAATCGTGTGGCGACATCGCCGTTTCCCCCCTTTCTCGACCAGACTGCCAACGCGCCTGTGAAGCTCGCTGGAACAATCCCTGGATTTCTTCCGCAGAGTCGATTGCCGGAATCCTGTGCGACTTCGACCAGCGGCCGGCATGCCTCGTCTTTGCAGCCCGTCTCGGCTTCTTTCGGCAATCTCGTTTCTCTTCTCTACCAGCAGAATTTGGAAATCGACGCCTTCATCCGCGTTCAGGTATCTTGGTCTCTGCTTATTATGCGGATTTTTCAGTGTTTTTTATTTAGTCTTGTCGATGATTAATTTTTCTCGATTGCAGAACGAGAGGATGCTCCGTGAGTTGAAGGAGATGCGAACCCGACATTGCCAAGCCGTTCTCTCCTCGTTACCGAAGCAAACGGCGAAAAGTTTGATGGAGAAGGAAGCGGAGTTACAGAGCGTCGCCCGCCGGAACGCGGAATTGGAGGAGAAGGTGCGGCAGATGAGCGAGGAGAACCGGTTCTGGTTCAACATGGCTAAGAACAACGAAGCCGTCGCGAGCAACCTTCGATCGAGCCTTGAACAAGCCTTGCTTCGGGGCGCCGCCAGATACGGAGACGCCGGTGAAGTCGCTGCCGACGTGGTCCCCGACACCGACGACGTGGAGTCCTGCTGCGAAGCGGAGAACTCCGTGGCCGACCCACGGCGGGGGAAAGCCTGCAAGGCGTGCGGCGCGAGGGACGTCTGCGTTCTGCTGCTGCCCTGCAGACACCTGTGCCTTTGCGAGGACTGCGAGCCCGGCGCCGACGGATGTCCCCTCTGCGGCGCCACCAAGAAGAATTCCTTCCGTGTTCTGATGTGCTGAAGACCGCCGATTGGTGGCTTCACGGTTTGGTTGCTCGCTCAGCGTCCGCTAGTATAATTTACTCTATCTTTTTATTACTAAAAGAACTTTTTAAAAAAATTAAATTTTAATTTGAGGGGTTTATTGTTGTCTAATTTAGCCGATATTATTATTTCTTTTATCTGGGACCTGATAACCAAAGAGCATTTGTGGCTGGGTGGTGTGGTAGAGCGCATTGAGTACGGTCGAACATGGAAATATCAATTTGACTTGTCTCTTTTTATCTTGCGTGTGTTTTTGCTTTCGGTTTCAGGAAGCTTGCTGCTTTCTTTAATGGCATGACCCACCAGTGGTGGTGGTGCGAACAAAGCGCCCAAGACTAAAGCAAAGTAGCACAACCCAACAAAGCACCAAATGACTCGATGAAAAGCTCTTCGAAAATCATAATCTTTTCCAGTGAACTACTTGGTATTAATATGGATGATTAATCGACTAATAATTCAATCAAAAATTAAAATAATTGAATTCGACTGTCTATTTGATTTTTTTTATGTCTAAAAATTGACTAATGATTTTTATCAATTGCCCAGTAATGATGACTAATAATACAACGGTGGACTAAACTGAATCATTCGCTATTCAAAATTTTAAATTAATATATTTGAAATTTGATCGATTATTTGAATTTAATCCACTGAAACTGTCCCATCTTACCCAATTTCTAAAAGACCACACTTCTTTGGAGTGTAACAAATAATTGATTCTTTTTTATATAAAAAGTTATATATATAGCTGAACGATCGGAGCACGATGCGTGCCAATTCGGAGACAAAAACTTGCGTGTAAAATCTGGTGCCGGCCTGAGCCTGGAAGATACCTCACGCCAAAATAATCGTATTCGAGGAAGAATTAATTATAAAATGGAAAGCAAAAAAAAAAAGACCAACTCGTGAGGTTCAAGACTTTTCCAATTTCCACCTTCGACTTTAATTTCGCCAGCTCCACTGCATGCATCATGCCTCACACGCCTTGTCCCACCACGATAAATATGGGAAGAGAGAGAGAGAGATGTGGATTGCTGCAGTGCAACTGGGAGTGGAATTGAAAGAGCGAGGAGGACGTGGTGTTCAGCGAACGCGACAGGGTGGCTGCCTGCAAGATTTTGCAGGGCACAGTTTAATATTTTAAAAATAAATTATCTTTGTCAAATCATTTATTTTTTCCACTAAAGCAGGAGAATCATCTTTGTTTTTTTTTTTTAATTAAATTACTATTTCTTGTCAAATCGCCATCATAAAAGGTAATTATGATTCTTTTCATATATATGGTCTACTCTTTTGATCGGATCATACGCACCCATTAAAAGTAGTTTACAACTTCCTTAGAGCATTTGATTTGGAGACCAAAAATATTATTATTTTTATATATTTTTTAAGCTTCGGATTTTACCAAGAAAAGTCAGCATTTCATTCTTTTCATATGGTTTATATATATAATATTTAATAATTCAGACAATTAATTCAAGAGATAGATGATATTTTTTTTATCAACTAAATTCAAGTCAAGTTTAACTTCTGCACATTTAAAAATAAATTTATAAAATATTTATCATATTTAAAATTCAACCCTACTTATTTGATCCAAAATAATTCAATAACAATTTTAACGGATTATAATTTTGACTCGGATTCTTTATTATGAAACGAAGCTCGATGACCTAAGTTTGTTATCGAATAGAATATGTAACTACTAAATTTCAAATATGAAAAATACAATTTAGAGTCTTTTCAAAGACTTCAAATATCTATTTATTATTTTTGATAAATTTTAATTTTTAATATTTAGAATATTTTTGATAATTTTATGTATTATAAGTCAGAGTTTGTCTATATAATTATTTGTTTAGATGTTTAAGGGTTTTTTTTAAAAAAAACCTCAGGATGGCCATTTCTTTTTTTTATTTATTTATTTTCTCCATAAATCCTCCTCGTCAGTTCGTCAGTCCATGAATAATCGTTAATCAATCCGACATCCTCACCCATCAATAACTATTGTTTCAGTTTTTCCACCTCAATAAATAAGATGTGATCTTTGCTTTATTGGTGCATATTTGCTACAGTCAAACATCAAGTAGAGTATTCTCATTTGAAACACTCAACCTCCTTCCTCGTCCATCTATAAACTAAAGACCAAAGCAGACCATGTTTAATTTCACGAGTTTGAGAAGATCAGAAGATAAGAAAAAGACTAGTTCTGACAGTGATCCCATCCTCCTCAAACCCTCTGATTGCATTTGCTGTCCAACTCCAATTTTCTCAAACCTAAACAATTATTAATCTAAATAAAAAAAAAGGGTTATGGAGAGGATGATGGTAATCTTTCCAGACAGGTTGTACTTTGTTTATTAGGTGAGTCTTTAAGATACCATTTGCTTTCAGGCACTTAATTATCAGCTACAGCAAGCCTCTGCAGTGCTTGCTCACTCCATTTCACCCAATCATGCCTGTCTTCTCTGTCACATTTTAGCCTGAAGCAAATCTCCAACTTCTGCCATTAATGCGAGGAGGCATCATCAGCACGCTCCTGCAGCAATTATTGTCCTCATCCACTGTGTTAGTCCTCCACTGAATCCATTAAACTTTGTCCATCTCCCTGTGGTCCTACGAATGTAGTGGTTGCTCAGCACTTGGCCTGTTGCTGCCAATTTCTTCACCCTGTTTATCTATGAGATATGTATGATATGGACTGGCAACAACCAAAACCTCAGCATCTTTATTAGTCTGCTTTATTTTCCAATTTTATGACCTAGTGAATGCATCTAGCTCTTAAGTCATCCAACCAAGTCTTCTTTGTCTAAGAGAGTTTGGATCGATGTCAGACAGATATAGCAACACTAGAAGCCAATGGCTCCCTTGCTAATTCTGCACCCCCAATGCATCAGCTTTGTATCTTAGCTTTTGGTGGAGAAATGAGGATTGAGGATTGAGGATTCCCCCACTATACTTCCTTTTTCTTTTTCATTTTACTTTTCACCTGTTCTGCGAGGCCTGCATTTATTACTCTGTGACAACTGAAACTGAAAGCAGTGTGAAAGGTGCACGATGCTCATGGTGCATGGATCATAAACCACTTTGTTTGATTGTAGTTTGTAAAAATAATAAATTATCAACGGAATTTATGAAAGGGTACACCTAGCAATTTAGATTTAGAAAATTGCTAAATCATGCACTATAGTTTTGAAAATTATCAAAAGGCATATTAATAATTTAGGTGGCATATTAATAGTTTTGAAAATTATCAAAGGGCATATTAATAGTCTAAGTCCATCAAAATCTACTAATCCAGTTAAAGAGTTTTAATTGCACTCATTTCAAATCCTATGAGTTTTTGAAGTGCCAAAGAGTCCAAATGTATCCTCCTTTATTATTTTCGGGCTTTCCTAGTAGTGCCAAGGAAAAAAATAAGTCTTAAGCTAGAACGCTTGGACTTGGTCCCCTAGAGACTAGGACCACGTTGGACCTGATCTGAGAGCAGACCAAGAGCAAGTTGGGCCTGGTGCAGGGAGACCAAGCCTAACTTGGTCCTGGTATACTCTTAGATCAAGCTCAATATGGTCTTGATTTGTAGGAGATCAGACCCAAGTTTCTAATTGAAAATTAGCATAATACTTAAGTACCTCTGAAGAGTTCGAAATAAGTAATAAAAGATACCTTTGGATTCTTTACAATCGCAGAAATTCACAGGACCTGAAATAGATGCAATCTAAGTTCTCTAGCTCGATAAGTGAGTTTTGACTGAAACTCACTAATAGACCTAGGTTATTTGGATTTATACAAACTTCCACCCATCTGATAAGGTTGAGTGAGAGGAAAGTAGATATGATATCAAACCTTAATTCTAATGAAGGAACACTGTTGGCCTGGTATGGGGATACTAGGTCCAACTTAGTCATGCTCTGCTCTCATATCAGGTCCAAGTGGTCCTGATCTCTAAGAGCAAACCAAGACCAAGTTGGGTCTCATCTCCCCATACTTGGCCCACAATATTCCTTAAATCAGAATCAAGGTTTGATATCATATATATCTTTGCCTTACTTAATCTTATCGGATGGGTGCAAGTTTGTATACATACAAATAGCATAGGTCAATCGGTTTTGGTCAAAATCTACTGATCGATCTAGAAAATTCAGATAACATCCATTTTAGGTAGAACGATTGGGCCTAGACTCCTAATGACCAAGCCCATGTTAATTAGGTCTGATCTGAGAGCAGACCATGACCAAATTGAACCTGGTCTCCCCATACTAGGTCCAACATGGTACTGCTCTACTCTTGAATCAGGCCGAACGTGGTTCTAGTATCTAATAAATTATAAACGTTCTAGTTGAAGATATTTTTTTCTCCTTGGCACTATTAGAGAAGTTCAAAAATAGTAAAGGAGGGTACATTTAGACTCCTTGGCACTTTAGAAACTCATAGAATTTGGAATGAGTACAATCGAAACTTTGTAGGTCGATCAGTGGATTTTGATCAAAATCCACTGATGGGCTTAGACTATTTAGATTTCTGCGAATTTACAATCACATGAAATAGTAGAGTTTAGAGAAGGTATATTTGATGTCAAATTTTGATTCTGATTTTAGTAGTTAACTTAAAAAAAAATAAATTCAAGTTGTATAAATTGATTGGTGAGAGGAAGGGAGAGAGATTTCCTTTTAACGAGTGGAGAGAGAGGGCGGGAGAGAGATGTTAAGGTTATATGCATCCAAATCATAAAAGTAATTTGTATATTTAATCTTTTAAATATGACTTGGATGTTTTGGAAGTAGAAATTGAAATCTACAATTGACAAGAGTGATAGAATGGGAAGCCCACCCAAATCAATGTGCCTTTAATCATTCTATGATACCTTAATTTTTCAAATCTACAGGCATCTTTTGGTAAATTCCCATTTATGAAAGGGTTTCAAGCCTCGTGCACGACGAATATCATTAATCTGGGTGAAAAAGGTACACCACACAGACTTTTAGTACATGTTAAAGAGGCTGGTGATAACAAAGAAAACTGATGCAGTCGCATCGTGATGTATCGATTCGATAGGCATTGAGGATGAGCACTAAGGGAACAAAGTGGCAATGCCGTAAGGGACGGGGAGAGGAGAGATGAGCATTTTTTGACTACTGATCAACATGTTGAACACGATGACAAGAAACATCAATAGTTAAAGTCCAAATTGATGTTTCCTGAAAATGAGAAAATAAGATAAAGATGCAAAGCTAATGCAGAGAAGAAGACTTTGCATTTCTGATAAGGACAGTGACAAAGACCCGAATTATGATTATGAAGTAGGAACAGTGTAAGCCTATGACAATTGGTACACTCTGGGTGGGTCTCATCGCCCAACAACAACTTGTGTTATAATAATTAACAAGGTAGAATAACCTGTTCGACCCGAATTTTGAAAAAAGACAATTGAAGAACATATAAAATGAGTAACCTTGTTCCCACAGAAAGTAGCTAGTTTAGACATCAACAAACAACTCCTTCAAATCCACGAAAGAGTACAAGAGAATTAGTGTTGCATGGGTTTTGTTCGGCAATTTTTCAAAGGACGCCTCTAATATTTTTGAATGCCTAAAAGGCGCACCTAGATTTTATTCTTCCCAAAGGGTGCTTCTTATTCTCATTTTACTCCTCTGTCAAGCTTACCTCATTTCCAAGTATCCGAGCCACAATTCTAAAAAAAAGGTAATATTTTGGTTAGGATACATTAAGTAACGTTTAACCATGTGATTACCTTACCTATTCATATTTTATACGCAATTGTTTCATCACATTTCAACGAGATTTCAATAGAGAAAAAAATACCAGTGGAAAGACTAACCCTAAAAGGTGATCTAAAACTTCGACACGGCTAAAACTTGGAAGAAGATTGATCAAGGTTTCAGCATAGCAGCTTATTCAAGTATTTTCTCATCTATTCCCTTCCAGATTTTCTCATGTATGTATTATACTGAATATAGTTCTTGATTATTTATTTATATCGATTATAATAGAAAAGATTATTTTAGGTTTTTTGCCATCCATTTCTATTGGTGAGGTTTTTGTAGAGATCGGTCGATGATGTAAATATATTCATCCGAATATGGTAAATGATTAATTTTCTTATATGATATATTATATGGCGAACAAACAGAAAAATATATATTTAGAGATTCAGGTTTCTCCAACTTATTAGTAATGTTTTTTGTTTTTTATAACTTGGTGCTGAAATTTTCAAAACTTGGAAGATGTACAATGGTTCCAAACCATAACACAGTGGTGCTCAACATTATATTCCAACACTAGTGTAGTGTTGAACTTTATTTTGTGATGTTGAACTTTCTACTTTAAGGAAATTGACACATACACATAACGTATCCTAAGGATGTTAGAACCAGTCATGCACACCATAAATACCTTCTATACACTCATCTCTCCATTACATATCAACTTTTCAGAAATTTAAGTCCTCTAGGTCCATCAATTAGTTTCGGTCAAGACACATTGATGGACTTAGCCAGTTCAGATTGGAGTCATTCCAACTTTGTAGGTTTATTAGATGCACTAGAGTCTAAATGTACCCTCCTTTATTATTTTAGGCATTCACAGTCATGGTCAAAAGATTTTGAAACTTTTAAAACTCAATGTTCATGTTCTTCTAAGAACAACACCATAATAGTGCTAATCTGTGGTGCTGGTTTTAGAAGACCAACACCACAATGATGTTGATCTTTCAAAATCAACACTACAATATCACTAATCTTTTGAAACCAACACCATATTGTCTATGTCAGTTGGCACGCAGCCATAACTTCACTTACGTATCTCAGTACCAACATTGCACATCATACATACCTTCTATACACTCACCTCTTTCATCTCATAACAAAATTCCAAATACACTAATAAATGAATTTTAGTCAAAATTCATTGATAGACCTAGAGAGCTCTGATCATACTCATTCTAAGTCTTGTAGGCTTCTTCAGTGTTTCCCAGTCTCACCGTGCCATAAAGTCTCAAATTTAAGTCCTTCCTAGCCTGACATAGTATATTTTTTTAATTGATCCTAGGACCCATAACTTCTTGTATGAGGATTAGAACTATATTTATAAACAATCTATATATGTCTAGTATGAGGATTAGAACTATATTTATAAACCATCTATATATGTCTATGTCATTGTTATGATTGCAATATTTTTTTTAGGGATGACTATATGTCTGATGAACTTCAATCATGTATAGCCTCAATTGATTCATATTTAGTGGAGAGACAATGAGATAGTCAACAATCCAAAAATGTAGCCATAAGCAATATTGCATCTTCTTGTGAAAATACTAATGTGGTAAAAAGAAATAGAAATATAATAAGTAATTTGATGTTTGATCTAAATGAAGGAATAAATCTATTAGAAGATGAGGTACCCATAATAGTACAATATTTGGAGAATATTTTTAGGCAACATGGAGTCAGCATGAAGATTTTCATATTCGGATTGTAGAGGAATTTTAAGGTAATACAGATTATTCAGAAGTATTCTTAGCCGATGATATCAAATTTGACCAAGTTGATTTTAACCTAGATTAGTACAGTGACTTAGAAGAGTAGTTTACAATTGCTAATAATCCATATATTATAAATTCACGATTAATACCAAGTCCAATTGTAGAGGCAACATATAAATATGAATTTTATGTTGGACATGTTTTTCCCTCCTGACAAGAGTTCAATGATGAACATGTAAGACATGTTGTGTTTAAAAACATCAAATGCAATCCAGTTGACACATGACTAAATAGAATTAAAGCTATTTGCTTCAATCAAACATGTACATGGAGAGTAGTTGCTAGGAGAGATGCGGACTTCACCATTACAAACTATGTACAAGAACACTAATGTCGCAGCCTTAGGAAAACACCTTATCACAAAGCTTGCACATCCACATTTCTAGCATCTCAAGTTGAAGAGTAGTTTGTTGCTTGACCATAGTACAAACCAAGGTTTATTCAAGAAGGTTTGACGTTTCCATATATAAGAAAGCATTGAAGAAAGTGGTTGGTGATTATGAGCAGAGTTATAGAGATCTCCCAATATATTTGTGTGACTTAAGATTTAGGGACCTCGATACTTATGTGACACTACATAGAAATGACAATAATAATTTCCATCATTGCTTTTTGTAATGCCCGGAAATTCTCAAAAATAATTTTAGAAATATTCTATAATTTTTCTAGAATTTTAGAATATTTTTCTAAAATTTTTGGATTAGCGGAAGTATCAAAAATAAAGAAAAACATAAAATGCGTCACGTAGGATTTGAACCCGGGACCCATAAGAATCTGCAAGCCTTGAAGCAGTTCCGCTAACCAAAAGGCCAACAGGAGTCTTGTTAAGGAAAAAGGGGAAAATTATGGTTAAACGGTAGAGAGATGATTTTTCCTTATAAATCACTTAATATAAATAGGGGATTAAGAGAGGGTTT
>JBAMIE010179432.1:0-26122 GCA_037177295.1 Kaempferia parviflora | reverse complement strand
CCCTAAAAATATTCTAAAAATCCAGAAAAATCATACGATAATTATGAAGTTATTTCTGGAAATTTTGGGGCGTTACACAAACGAACCGAATCAAGCTGAATAGTATGAAAATATTGATATTTGAGTTCAAGCTTGAAAAAATATATATGATATTCGAATTCAATTTGAAGCTCAAAAATATAAATAATTTTAGTTCGAGCTTGGTTCGAAATAAAATTCAAGCTCGAGTTCAGTTCTAATTGTTCGAACCATTCAAGTAGAATCGAACTATAGTTCGAGATGATCGGTTCTAATTGTTCGAACCATTCAAGTAGAATAGAACTATAGTTCGAAATGATTTAAATTCGAATTTGGTTCGAGTTATTCAACCTTAATTTGAGCATATTTAAATTAAAATTATGTAAAAATAATTAGAGTTTGAACAATCGAAAAAAAATATTATGGGTTTGAATTCAGCTTGAAAAATTTATCGAATATGTTCGAATTCAGCTCAAATTAGATAATTTCGAATATGAATCAATTTTTTTTTGGAGCCGGCTAGAAAAGCTCGCGAATATGCTTGATTCGTTTGCACCCCTAGTTTGTATGTGGCAATATTCAGTTAAAAAATTCTAAGATAGTTTAGTTTTTAATTGATTGTTTAACTTGTAATATTTCTTACATCTTGAAATAAACAAATTAATGTAATATTTTATTGGTATTTGGTTAGTATATTTAGTCTTTCAATAACCAGAACAGAAATGTAGGTATACATCTCACCTTGTTCAAAAATGTATGAAATTTGTCCATTTCATTCCATTCAAAATTGAAATAGTGTGGACAACTAAGTATATTGGCTATTGTGATAATGAAAATTATCAATTTGAAGTTTAATTCATCCACGAGATTGAGAGGATGATGATGATATTTGATAAAGGAATTGGAAGATGACTTGACACTGTTTTACTTCTCATCTATGTTACTGCAACTCTAATATGAACATATAACATATATTGACAGAGGTAGATGAAAGAGTACAATAAATGCATCTTCTGTCACTATTGACTTCACCCTTATCATTGAGTCAGAGTTTTGTTGTTGTAAGGCTTGTTCTTCTCTTAGTATGGATATTGACTCCATGGTGTGATAAATTAAGAGTGCGAGAGTATGCCAACCTCATTACCACAAGATACAGTTCATTAGTCCAGGTTACAGCCTCATTTAATCAATCACTTGATCTTAAAGAACTATAAAATAAGTCCAAAGATTTAACTCTTAAAATGGCACTTGCTGGCTTGTCTGAAGCTCAATTAAGAAAATTAGTGATTCAAAAATGAAGCCAATCTTAGCATTCCATGTGATTCTCCCTACTTTTCTTGATGATCCTATTTTGTCAAGTGATAAATTTGCTTATAGCGGTTCTATTAAGACATGTTGATAATATGCTGTTTGTTGGTACTTGTTATCTCAAGTTTGTCAACTATGATTTGATTTTTTTTCTTTTCATACACTGCATACCAAATTGAGAGTTTTATCATATATGAGAAAAAATGCAATGAAGACATTCGAACCTTCTTTATTTGTTGACCTTTTCACTTGTGCACTCTTTCAGTCTCTCCTTAGCGTTGTCATTTTCAGACATTCAAGCTGCAATTGATATATGAATGCAATTTCACCTTACAGTAACTAGCAATATTTCTTATATTAGAAGAAACAATTAGAGAAGATGACTATGATGTTAAGTTTGGCTCCTTGAAGACCAACACTGCATAAGAAAGTGTCAATATGACCTTTCTTTTTATTTATTGAAAGGGACAATAAAGGAAATATTGACAATTTGTAGGGACCCAAGTTTTTTTAACTGAAAGAGAATGATGCAATAAAAAGATAGTACTTTTTAAAAATAAAAATAAAAATAAATCAATCCAGTAAATAAACTAATCTTGAATTAATTTTGAACTTGTTATAAATTTATTAATTTTATATTTTTGTTCTACAAAATCTAGTCTGTTTTAAACTCTTAGGAGATTAGTTATTATTAGGCTTATAAAGAAGTTCCCTTACTATTCTTTCTTTTGTTCAATCAAATACTGCAATCTTCTATGTTGAAGATCTATGCGTCTTTCACATGAGATCCTTGACTGAGATATGCAATGCCATGATTCCTTTTGGTAGCACATGGATTTTATCCTACATCTTCTAAGTCCTGTGAGATTATTTGTTGCAGCGCATGCCCTTGCTCTTGCTAGTGCTAGCCATTTGACTGTCTCTCCACATGACAATGTTTTTCCTTTTTTATGTGTCATTGTATGAGATTCCTCCTACCCTGACCTCATTGCTCCATTGTGTATATATATGATCCATCTTTTTAGTTGGTTAGTTGGGTTTAGTTTCCAATATATTTAAGTTCAATTTGATGAGCTCTTTCTTGTTCTTTTTCTTTTTCCTTTTCCTTTTTTTTTTCCTTTATAAATGCCATGCCTATTGAATGGCATTGAATCAAGTTATCATTATTCTTTTATAGTCTTACAGCTGAATGTAGCTTATCACAGTACTGAACTCTAACAACTTTGTTGGATAACATCTCATTTTGTAGAGTCAGGGAGTAGCATAGTTTGAGAAATATGATTTGCAAAAAAAAAACTCCAGATTCATTTCTGTTATAAGATTTTGGCACAGCCCATATATACATGAAAACAATTTGTTCCAGAAGATTTAAAGTCCTCAAATACTCATCATGATGAGTTTGTTCAGAAGAGTTAAAAGCCCCCAACCATTCATATTGTGTGATTCCCATCTGTTTGGGGGTCAACCTTTTTCACTCAGACTTAGGACGGATACTGACAGTTTTTATAATCCCCAAATAGTGCACACACAATGTTTATAATTTGAAAAGGTACTATTCTAAGTTTGGAATAGAAACATGGTGAACCTAATTGTTTGTTTTCATCAGTCATATCAAGGTGGCTCTATGGGGTGTTCACACACAATATGCACGTGGAGTCTCAAATCCATCAGAAGACAGTTGGAAGCCTCAACCACCTCGCTGGTGGTATATTGTCATTTGGCAGTTTAAAATACTATTAAATCACATTTAAATTCTAGGAACTTGCCGCAGGTTGAAATAGAAGTGTTTAACCATTAGCATTGTTGCGCTTATGGTTGCCCAACTTTAGTAGTTGTTCTACATTAGTACAATATGACTCAATCTCTTATTAGCATGCTATCTTTATAACAATTACGTTTGTGTTCCTTGAGCCAGCTGTAGTCAAAACACCAAATTGAAATGCTATTTTGCATATAACTACTTCCACATTGCATTTTATCCTAAGAATGTAGGTAGGGCCTAGGATCCTTCTTCTATCTTCCTCATGCCGGCAATCAGTATTATTATGACAAAATGATTCCCTAATCTAGATTGATTATGGATGGCCAAAACTCAAGCAATACATTGCATGATTAAGTAGTTGCAGAATATAGCTTCTTAATGCTAAACAACAAAGATTTTGTGGCTCTTTGATATTCTGGTTCTATACAATCGTGTCATTCTTCATGCTTTAATGCACTGCGATCTTAAGTTTCTATCTTGTAGTATTTGAGCTAGTGCAGGATCAGTGTTAGTAGTCTCTTCTCTGCTTGATGAGAAGCCATGAACTATGGAATAATACTTCCACGCTTTACCGCCTCTTCTTTCAGACAGATTTATCTTTGGTCATCCACCTATGTTCTGGCTTCATTAGTGGTGATTGCTATGAGTGTGTAATTTTATGTTTACAACTAGGATCAAATTACATGTTCATTCACAGTTTGTTCCTTCTCCTTTTTGATAAATTGTGTTTGGACGCTGGGCGTCTAGTCTATCTTTTGCCCCTGTGGGAATCAATGTAACCTCAACAAATACCTATAGCATTAAAAATGTGAATCAAGCTGTATTAGCAAGGAGATATTTGCCGTAACGTAGTAGACATTCATTGAAGTTTTTCGACATATGCCTTCTAGTTCCTGTTCATAACTTTGTTGTCAGATTTCTAGGAAATACGCACAAGCCATGTTAGTCTCAATTGCTTGCAATTTGGAAAATATGTTACAAATAAGGTATAACACTTTTTTTTTGCCAAATTGCCCTAATTGATGTTTGCGGATTAATGTAGTGGAAGGATTACATCGAAAATTAGCTAATGATTGCTTTGAATCCACATATATACCTTGACACCTTTTCCATTTGCTTAATCTTCGACTTTCCACTTCCTTGCTTAGTATGCTATGCTTTTTCTTCAACTCCTGGTTTCCAACCGCTTCCCTACAAGATTGGATCTTATTCCCTTTTTGGTACTTCAACAATGTGTACTTAACTTCCATACTCTTGGTTGAGCACTGCAATTCGTCATTCCTTTCTCTTTATTTTTTCGACTGATCGAATTGCTGGTCACATGTTTTCCAGGTCGCTGAATTACGATACAAGCAAGCAGGTAACATCTTATCGCAGCTCAATGTGGAACAACAACCTCCAGCCACACAGAACCCGACTGAACCATTACCCTTTGCTCCTGAAGCGACTGCTAGCTCTGCTGTTGATGCTCAAATCACCCTGATCAGATGCACCCAGGAAGAACCCCTCGCTGACATTAAACCTTCTCTGAGCGACGAGAACAGGAAAACAGAAGCTGCTGCTGTTGCAGCCAAACTCACAGCATCTGCTTCTTCGGCCCAAATGCTGAGCTTTGTCCTCTCATCTCTGGCCTCGGAAGGCGTCATTGGCCCCGCAAATAAAGAAGAATCCCCTGATAGCAAAAGGCTAAAGCTACAGAACAGCCTGCCCCCACCTCACCCTCCACTTCAAGTGCCGATGCCACCGTCATTTTCCCATCCAGAAGCAATGCATCAGCTTCCTCCGCTGCAATTGTCATCCCCTAACCTGGAGCCACCATCCACTTCGGTGTCACTTGCGACGCCGTCGCCATCAGCTTCTGTCCAATTCATGCAATCTGCTGCGGGGCCGATGACAGGCGTCCCTTACGCATATGGTTCGGCTCCGCCACCTCTACCGAACTATCCAATGTTTGGCATGCATCCCAATCCAAGTGCTCCAAACCCATTTTACAGCTTTCAACCGCCTGAAGGCCCCAACCTCGTTGTTCAACCACCGTTGCCATCGGGACCACCTCCCCTGACCCGACAATAACATGGTTTCTTGTCTAGGGAGCATAAAAGATTCAACTGATGCTTATAACTTGCCCCCTTATACCAATGCAAGCTCACTTCGAACCTATGTATAATCTTAAATTGCTTTGTGATCGGAAGCTTAAGCATGTACATTCTGTTATGACATTTACCGACACCATTGTAGTTGAAGATATTGCTCTATTGAGTCGTGTTTTAAGAGATTGAATTGTAGTGTCAACAAATGAGAACAATATTACTATGAACATATTATCTTTGACCATTGATAGAATCATAGGCCCCTTTTTTTTCGATTTTAGTGTGTTGGTTGTAAATCTTGTCGCGTATTCTAGATGTTAGGAACGACTCGAATGTAGAATTAGGGCAGCGTCTATGTTAAGTTTATATGCACTTCGTGTCTCATCCCTAGTCTTCGATGAGGTGCATTCAATTAGTCAGAGGTTGTTTTCTATAAAATTAGTATTAGAAAATGTAGTTTATCATCTAGAATAGATGCAACCACACCAAGGACTAGAAGGGTGGGATTAAGCCCCGAGGTAATGGTGAACCGGTAGGGTGTCTTTTTAGTTTTTCAAGCATTTAAGGATCGAGTTATAATTTTGTCGAATTAACATTTTTCTTAATGAGCAGTTGGCCTAAAATGTCGGGCTGATAGGCTGTCTACTACGAGCGCTTCCCGATTTATATTGTAACTGGTGGAATTCTTTTGTGGGGCCAGATTGATCATCTTAAGATTAGTCAACGTACATTGGATACTGATACCAACTAAAAAACAAAGATAGAATTAGGATAACCCCATGCAATGGCGGAGCCACACTTATAGCTACCCGGGCTACAGCCCGGGTAGCAAATGGCAGCAATCATAATTTTTACAAGGGAAGAGAGGGAAAAAAATAAGGAAAAGGGCGGCTAGTCCGGGGTGACAGCGACGACGTCGGCGGCTAGCCCCGGGCGACGGCGTTCACGTCGATACTCGTGACTCATGGTTTGAGATCAGCCCGGGTAGATCACTCAGGCCGGCTCCGCCATTGACCCCATGCAATATAATGGTTCAATAGATATTCGTATAAGTGGTGTTGAGAGAGATGAGAAATGGATGAGTGACCGTGAATAGGGAAACAGAATAGACAAGAGAAGAGTTTATCAACTGGTGGAAGGAGTGGTGAAACTAATTTGAAATGAATTATAGGTATTTTTTATTATTATTTATATTTAAAAAATAATTTTTAGCTCTACGAAGTCATGCCGGGTAAGCAAGTGTAACACGATGACTTATACTTGGCATGGCCTACGACACGACTTGAAATGCCCGGGCCGATCCAACAACTAACAACTAAGTTGATCAAGAACTATGCCGTGAGTAAATCACTCGAAGAAGGAACTATCGATAGTAAAGTGTTGTTATTCGTATTCAACTCCTACAAAAATTGCTAGACAAACCTCTACATTCATCATCGTAATCATTACACAGAGCCACTATTGAGAATAAAGTGTTGTAATTCAAATTCAAACCTCTTGAGTTAACAAAAACTCTTCTACATTCGATAAGTCAATCGCTAAACAATATTGCTCGCACTGTTATTTCTTCCAATTAATCTTGCTAGATTCTCTTTCCTTCTAATCTTATATCAAATGCGTATCTATCTACAGGGTGATTATTGTCAACAAAAATATTTTATAAAGTGGAGTTCACGAAATAAAAAGGACATCCCATATTATCATTTTAGTTAAAAGGATATTTAAAAAAAAACTCAAAATAGCACTTCATCTCTAAAATACTCTTATTTTATTTAGTATTATTAAACTTAGAGCAGTAAATGATTCTAACTTTTTATTGTTTATGGTTGGTTTGATAAGGTAATCGAGCAAGAATAAGTCGAGTCTAAAATGAATCAAATTATTAAAATAATTGTTCTAGTTTGATTTTTTTTTTATGAGTTTAAACTTGATTTGTATAAATCTTATTGAACTCTCAATTCAAACCTATTTAAACTTTTTTATTTTTTAGTTTATTTGGTTAGTTAACCAGCTTGATATTATAAACTTAGTTTTGAAAATTTCTTTATCCATTTACAATCTTGATAAGAGTTTTTTTTATGAATATGGTTTACAAATTTTGTGCATGAATATTGTTCATGAACAGTTCATAATTTTTATTCACTCATATTATCGAGCTAAACACACGGGTTGTTGAAACTTAATCATTTAATTTAATGAATTGTTTAAACGTGTTTATTTGATTTATCTTGTATATATTGAATGAATATAAATAAACTTTTACTAAACTTAATTACTAAACCAAACACCAACGTATTCACAAATATTTGATTTATGTATAACCTTACTTAGACGAACTAGGATATAACTGCCCCTTTAGGATGGAGAGTTGGCTAGTGTATGTTGGTGTTGTCATCATGAGGTTTGGATGTCAAATCTTGGCTAGTAGTCGAGTGTCTACCCTCCCCCATGTAAGTACTCCAGGTTTAATTTTGATGTGATCAACCAGGTTAAGTTAGGTCATGTTATTTTTAATGTATTGTGTCTGAGTGTGCACGAGCTTAGGAACACAAGAAATCGAGTGGAAGATACGGCGGATAAGAAAGATAGTGTGGGAATCAAGTCAACGGGCTTGACACATCCAAGGGACGAGAAGCTGCGGAAGAGTATACTGGAGGAGCGAGAAGAACACGCGCGAGATTCGAGGGATGAGAAGTGGGAAAGGAAACCTACTTGAGGAGAAGAACGGAAGATGAGTTCCGGTGAGCCCAATTCTGGATGTCCGATCAATCACCTATGAAGCTGGAGCAGCAGCCGACGCCCGAACCGCACGGGATGCACCACGTCAACAAAGTGAAAAACTCGATCAGTTGGCTATAAAAAAGAATCTTGATCCTTCTAGTATCGTCAACACACTCTATACGAAAACTCTTTTCTATTTTTATATTTCTGAGCTTAATTTCCGTGCACGAGACTTCTCTGCCTCCTACGATTCGTTCAAAGGAGACATCTAGTAAGCTTTTATAGTTCTTGGACTAGCAATCTTTTGATTGCAAATCAAGTACATCTTTCGTCTGACACTTTATTTTTTATGCAATTTAGTTTGCATTAAGTATGTATCGCAATCAAAGTTGAAAGATCGAAAAAGGTTAGTTTTCATTTCAGGATACCTCTCTTTGTCGGCCACCAAGGGACACCCCATGCACTATTCAATTGTCTAAAGCTAGTGGTCATCCGTGATTTACCTCTTCCGTGTTGATCTAGAGACAGACTGACGGAGATATTGAGAGCGAGATAATCATCTTTTACCCAAAGAATATAACTACTACAATATATACCACAAATGTAAAGTAGTTGCAGTAAAATAAAATAATAAATGTGAAAAACTTTGTGTTTAGTTTAATTTTCATTTTCTCAAAAAACGGGCGTTTTTTTTTCTTTTCTTAAATTTTTATTTTCGTCCGATCTAATTTAGTAAAAACTTATTTACATATATCTTTGTTTTGTTAAATGTTTGTAAATACATCAAATTGAAAATGTTAATGATTTTCAAATATTGTTTATTTGGGCAAATTTGGGCGTCCCGCCCTCCATTTCCGCAAGAAATTTTAAATCCATTTATTTATTATCCTTCCATCGATAGACGTGCTATCAGATCCAGTTCCCCCTTTCTCTTCATCCATTCCCAAGACGTTCCAGGACGCACAACACTAAACTGTCAAACAGAATCGCCGATTGACTTGTGGGCCTCTCTTAGGTCTGGGGGATCATTGGTTGAGAACAGGATATAGGGAAAAGTTAGCCATACTGCATCCGTGAGAGTTTCCGCCCTCCAAAAACCCTCGCTAGTCTCATCTCGTTAGGGTTTTCGTCCATGGATTCTGATTCTGGAGTGGCAGCGGAAGAGATCAAGAACGCGGTCGGCGGATCTGGTGCCGGCGACGCTGAGCAAGAAGTCGACGAGCAGAAGGGAGAGGATGGCTCGCCGGATGGGGCGGGTGGTGACGAAGAGGGCAAGGAGGTAGAGGAGGAAGGTGGCGATGGGGCCGCCGAGGTGGCCAAGGGGGTTAAGCGGAAGCGAGGGAGAGGAAGAATTGCGCGGGAGAAGAGCGGGGAGGGGGAGGAGGAAGGGACGGCTAAGAGAAAGCGGCGGTCGGTTGCGAAGGAAGGGGCCACACCAGTGGAGAGGCCGTCGAGGGAGCGTAAAAGGGTCGAAAGGTTCGCTGCGATGTCTCCGCGCAAAACCTCGGTGCCGAAGACACCGTCGTTCGAGCAGGTTAGCCGAAGTTCCTTGCTTGAACGAAAACCTCCCAGTTATTTCCCTCTGTTCAATTCGACCTATTTCTTGTACTTGTACTTTTTTTTTCATGTACTTGTACTTGATGTCGTGACATTTTCTGTGGATTTTAGGGTCCTGGCCAGAAGCTGAAAGACATACCAAATGGTACTACCTTTCCCAACTCGCTCAACACTTTTTTCTCACCCTTTTGTCGCTTATGTAGTGGAATTAACTCAATTAAGTTGATCTTTAAGTGTCTTCTTGGATCATTTGCAACATAGATTGGAAAGTCACCTCTTTGCTATATTTTTTTACTAGTGAAACATTTTGTTTTCAATTGCTTGAACGTATGATTTCGTGAAAATATCAATGAAAGTAAAGAACAGCTCTTTCAAGTTTGGGAACAAAAATGTGAAAGAAAAACTCACCCCTGAATTATCAATATTAACTATTTGTCAATAAGTAGAGAGCAAAGTAGTTACTTCTCATTGAATGATTGAAAACAATTGATATGAGTGTCTGTGTGTTTCTCTCTGAATATTTTATATGACCTAGGGAAAGTAACGTTTTTGTAAGTGACTTAGACAATTAAATCTGAGTGTTGAGCAAATCAAGAATTAACATATAACTAGAACCGAGTTAGTCAGTAGCTATACCCTTTATTCCTCAAGTACAGTGGAGTTCGTAGTGTTTGGGTGGCTGGTAACTGTGTGTGCAAATATTGATTGATAAATGATATCTGTATGGTTAAAGTGATATTTTTATTTGGTGACTGGGAGACAAACTATAATTGGGAGTTGGGACTAAAATGTTTTCTTGTTGTGGTAGGAGGTAAATTATGTAAAATGTTTGGCAACTAAGTGGCAACATGTACACAAAGTTAGTATAGTAGACATGAACTTGTTAGGACGGATATGACTGGATGAGGAGGTGTGGGGGAACTTAGAATATTTTTTGTTGTTGTTTCATGGTAGCTACTGATATGTAGTAGAGCATCAAATGAGGGAATGTAGGCGATGTTGGTATTGGCAATTTCAAAGTTGATACATGATTCTGGTGTTATACTTGAAGGAATTGGGAAAACAACATAAATCAATCCCAAGCTCGGATGAAAAGCGTTTAGGGTTGTGGAAGTATTTCATAGCCAACTCTAAATTTTGTCAAAACTCTAAACCTTTGAACACAAATCTCATCCCAATTTTATAGTGGCATAGCCTTTCATAGGACTCAATGGAGGGTTAAGATTCATATAGCCGATTCCAAATAATTGGGAGAAAGGCTTATTGATGAAGATTATGTTAAGCTAAAAGAAATGGATTAATTATGATTAACATCATGAGGGGCATATGGAAACATAAGAAAATCTTGGTATATTACTAATCAGCTAAAACAGTTAAGGTATATGAAACATTCAACTGCTAATATTAGACACTAATGATTTATAGCTTGTTGTTATCTTTAATATAATAAAGTAGATTGTTCAAATTGGAGAGGTGTCTTTTATCGTCTTGAATTCTATCCTGTTACAGCCACTCATTAGATTATCCATCTAATGTGATTACTTGTTATTGTGTTTTTATTACCTTTCAGTATAAAATTGACGCAGGCATGCACACCTATGCTTTGCTTTTCATACATTGATCCAAAATTTTCATTGAGTGCATTTCATTTGAAATATTGGTTTCATTTCGAAACAACAACAACCAAGCTTTGTCTGATTAGGTGGGATGGACTATATGGATCCTTGATACTATTGGGTTCTATCCCGTACTATATCATTATGTATACTTAAATAAATTTTATCTTGTTTTATTATTGCTAACTAAGTTTTTTTTGTCTTCTTCGTGATGTGCGTGTTTGTCATAGTTTTACATCATTATCTAAATACATTTCCATCTTAAATATGTCTCTCGAAGTTTTCCCTCATTAGATGCAACTCCTGACTTTATTTCTAATGCTCTTATTTTTTATTCTTATTCTATCCTCGTATGTCCACACATCGACCTTAATATCCTAATCTCTGCAATTTTCATCTTATGTTCACGTGCTCGAGTAATCCAACATTCTGCTCGGTCTAATTGTAGTTTTATAGAACTTTCCTTTAAGTTTTAGACGTACTCTAAGATCAATATCGATATCAATCCACTTTTAGGATTTAGATAGTTTCAATTATTTCAATCATTTGATCATGCAACCTGAAATATCATTTTCGTAGTTATTTAGAAGGTTTGAGATCAATTATAAGTGAAAGATAAATATTTGTAGCCAGAATCTGAGTTTGTAACTTGCAAGTGTAAAAAGAGACCAATGTTAGTTAATATAATCAAAATTAATGATAGTAGTAGATTGAGTTTGATAACAACAAACGAACTACATGCAGATTGTATCCCATCATACTATTTTTTGTACTGATAATATCTATATGTTTTATGTTACCTACATGTAAAATTCAATACAACAACCCATGTTAGTCCCAACTATTTGGGCTTCACATGGATATTATTCCTTATCGAACTCTAGGAAAGATCAAATTCCTAAACGCTAATATTTATAATATTCAATCTCCTGAATCACTTTGAAGTTCTAATTATGTTCCGTGTTCTTATTTCTCATAGTATCATTGAACTTGGTCATGTTATCTTAACTTAAATTCTCTTCTATTATGACTTATTGGAGATTTGGAGTTGCACCTTGTTGCTCTCAGATTCTAGAGATTTTTTAATATTCTTTCTGGTGAACTTGCATGTGTATCTTAACATTCTCATCTTTGCTCCTCAATTGTTTTTCTATGCCCCTTCTTACTACTGTCATATATTCTGACAATAAAGAATGATAGATACCATTTTTCTTGTAGCCTTAGAGGCGCATTATAATTGAACAAGAGACTCCATATTCTTTTTTTCATTTCAATCATTCAATAATATCTTCAGAAATGTCTCTTTTCTGGATAATAGATCCAAGATATCTAACATTATTTGCAGTTCTTGTCCATCCATCTTAACAACTTCCTACTTCCTAGATAAAAGCTCTACAAGGATAAAATCCTGGGACTGCATTAAATTTGACACATTAGTTTTTGGATCTTTTTGGATGTAGCTCAAGGAAATAAAGTTTTATACTGGGTCATCTTTAATCTAATAAAGAAGAAAAATTCTTTTGTAAGATGACAGAAGTAGATATTTATTAAAGCTTATTTGTAATAGAGAGCCGAACTCATTTCTTTAGTTTTTTATTTGCAAACTATTCTTACTTTTTTAATGACCTTGCTACATGCTTTAGTTTTATTCAAGCTGTCTAAACGAAAAGCGGATGAGAATCTTCGAGCCCTTCACTCCCTTCTCTTTGGAAGGAAATCAACTGTAAGATTCTGCGATACTGTGCTTTTATACATATGGTTATTATTTCATTCATGGAATAATTTAAATATCATTCAGGTACATTATCTTAAGAGAAATATCCTGCAGTTCTCTGGATACGTTTGGAGTCAAAATGAGGTAATTATTCTAGTCCTTCCATTTTTTTACCATGTTGTAGTAGCACAAATGAAATTAGATATAAAATTATACACTCTTAGATCTAACACAACAAAAATGTCAATAACAGTAATTAGTATGATGTTAGTGCTTCATTAGTTAGTCTGATTGTCATTAATGCATATAAGCCCTTTAGAATCTTCTGAAGAGCAAAGTAAAACTGACCAGGTATCAAAGAAACATTGGATGGATAACTACTATCCAGATTCCAATAGGCATATCATGTTGTAGCCATAGCAACTGTTTCTTATTTCCTTTCTACTGCCAACTTATACATCTGTCAGGATGCATGATATGCATGATTTTTAGGCAGTTTTAGACATATTTTGTTATCTCCTACAGTAAATTATTTTGCTCCATTTTTTCTCCCAATTCCAATCCTATTGATCATACCAAACCTGTTCTAGCAATACTATGACTTTCTTACCTTCTGACCAAGGTTCTAAAATTTGGTAGGCGCTAGTTGGGCGTCAGACTAGGGCCTAGGCGGAGATTAGGCGCCGCTAGGCAGATTCCACGGTATCACTATAAATTACAAAATAAATCACATTCTACAACTCCAACACAATAATATCAAATGTAAAATGAGTTCAAAATTACACAACTAATAAAATATCACAAATTTATTCAACTTCTTCTCCATAATTTTCAACAATTTGTTCTTTATCAGACACAAACTCAATGTTACATTTCAGTTTTTTTTTAATAGGGCTTTAAATTTTAAAGCCCAAACTAAAAAAAAAATCATGAAAATCCTGCACTTTCTGCTGCGCTTAGACAATTTGACCGATTAGTCGGCATGCGCCACCTAGGCTGGCCGATTTGCATGTTTTTGGTGCGGCTAGCTGGCGCCTAGCGCCTAGGCGGCCACGTAAGCCGATTTTTAGAACACTGCTTTTGACTATAAAACTTGTTGGGTTTGACAACCAAATTTTCTAGTAGGAGATGAACTAGAACCATGTATCTTGTTGTCATGTTTTCTTTGTTGGCAAGAAGCTAAACCAGTCTTTAACTAAATGGTGTCAGCAAAAAATCTGATATTAATATTGTGAACTATTGTTTTGAACTTATCATGGTCATGTTTTGTTCAGGAAAAACAGAGAATAAGGGTGAAAGAAAAACTTGACAAGTATAATAAAGAAAGATTGCTTGATTTCTGTGATCTACTCGATATTCACGCAGTAAAGACCACTACCAAAAAGGTACACAGGACAATTGTGTTTTATCTTTTATTTTACATCAATCAGTAACCATATATGATGAGTTTCCCAGAAAATTCACCGTTCATGTTTTTCAGGAAGAAATTGTGTCAAATTTAATGGAATTTTTGGAGTCGCCTTGTATTACAAGAGATGTAATACTAACAGAAAAGGTTAAGGATTTGTAATTTTCATTTAATTTTCGTTTGGACTCCTATATTTAGTTCTTAAGAGATCTAGCATCCATAATATTGTCGTTACTTCTAGAAAGGGAAGAGGGGGAGGCGGTCAAAAGGAACGTCTGGAGAAACACCTTCAGAAAAAAGTACTAAGGTCTGTTTATTAAGTATTAATTTCTTACAAATATGAGCAATTGGTTATTGGCTTGGTTAAGGAGAAATTTATTTTTGGATTTAGTTTGCTGATGATATTTGTCTTAACATGTCTGGGTGTTTTTGTGATACTTGTAATTTTTTATTCTTCTCTCTTTTGTCGATGTACAGATGTGGTAAACTTTTCTCAAACATATAGTGTTTGCCTTCTTTGCTCGTCCAGTAGTGAAGAATTTGGTTCCATTCTAATCCTTTAATTGTTCAGATAACATGTAAAGTAGTTGTAAATAACATGTCCTGATTTGGTTTCCAGATAAGTAGTCTATTGTCATTCATTAATCAGAATTTGATTAGATCAAGAACTTTATAAGACTTGAGTATCCTCTTTCATGTCGTCTAAGTATTGATTTCAGCTTGTTCTTTTAAGTAAAAGGTATTGTATATTAAACAAACAATACAATTGAGCACACATTTTTGGTTATGACTAAAATTATAAATATTGTCAAAATAGCTGAAGGGACTACTTTAGGGCATAAGAAACTGTTATTATCGCTTCTAACATGTGTGACTGCTTATCATTGCCAAGAGTGTACCAAAATATTTGCAATCCTCGAAAATGTTTTGAAGAAACCAAGCAAGAGCTTGTTTTATTCTGGAAATTATTATGGCTGTCTAGCAGGCAATAAACACACTGATGCTATTCCATCCTTTGCGTGGGCCTTTTAGGACCTTGCATAAACCTTGTCCTATAATGGGATTGTATCAGCCTGATTATATCAAAACTAAAATAAAATAGGTTGTATCAGCCTGATTACAATATTTAGAAAGTGTTCCAACACAGTAGAAGGATTGTCTGCGAGTTTTAACCATCTGATTTTTTTTTTCTATTATTACTTGGGAGGCATTAAATTTTAAAAGCAATAATAATGGTCAAAATAATAGCACATTTGAAATCTTTATCCAGTTGGATAGTAAGATCAAGTGATCAATTCCTGGCCATAATTACTTTGGATAGTTAGATCAAATCCTTCAATATGTATGATCAACTATTTTCATTTAGATCTGGTTGCTTATCCAAGTTTCATGTTTTGATGAATAATTTCTCTTTTGTAAGTTTAAGACAGTCAACCTGAAGGGTTCGTCTTTTTGTACAGAAACTAAGAACGAGTAACCAACAATCCACTGCAGATGAGAATGGTGACAATGAAGAGAATGTTGCCGGTGATGCAAAGGATGAGATGCATGACGGTGAAGATGATAAGGAGTCTCAAGAAGAGACTGATCATGGTAAGAGTGAAGAAGAGGAAGAACAAGATGAGCCAGCTCCAACCAATAAAAGTTCTGTTGCTAAGCAAACAAAGAAGAACATTGCATCATCTGAAGAGAAGAGCAAAGTTACCCCTGTCAAACAGATCCCTTCCAGTAAACGTTCTTCAGAAGATTTTGATGTATCTAGTGAAGATGATCCAAGTTCACCCCCAGCAAGCAAAAAAGATTCCGACAAGGAGATGAATGAACCGGAAAGGAAGGTCTCAGCAAAAGAAAAACGTTCAAGGCGAAGTAAATCAGTTAAAGGCACTAAAAGTACCTCTACATCTTCGGCAAAAAAAAGTGATTCTTTGGATGATAGTGATTCTGAACCACCTCCAGACTCAAAAAGCAAAAAAGTTGGTAGAAAAGGCCGGACTAAGGAGAAACCTCCATCCAAGAAGGAAGCAACCGTCAAGACAAAAAATTCCAAATCAGAGTCAAAGGAAACAGCAAATAAAAAACGAGGTAGATTGTTTTTTTTTCCATGTCAAAAACTCAGATAACTAACTGTTTTATTAATATTCTTTGTCTGATAACAAAAGATATCTGCCCTATTTGAAGAGTTATGTTCCTTAGAAGTCCCTTGTTTTAAATTATTATTTCAATAGATGAATACTCATTATCTAAATGCAATTCACAAGGTTATAGAGATATTCTATGTGGCACTTTCGAATTCCAACTAACTTATTTATTAGACCAAAGTTAATTTGTGCTATAATATTGCATTCTTTGAGGAACTATAGGCTTGTTAAAACAGGGGCTGTGGGCAATGCTAATTTCAAGTATTGAGTGTGATTTATGTTTGAAAAATCAGGAATGTATTTCTAACACTATTTTGTCTTGTTTGGATTAATTTTTTCTTGATTGCTGATTATCTGGTCATGAAATTAGGAAAATCTAAGCTAAGTGAGGCTAAGAAGAATGAACCCAGCACTGAGGAATTGCATTCAGTTGTTAGTAAGATATTGAAAGAAGTGGATTTCAACACTGTAAGTTGCTTCAGACTTCTTGCTTGATGCTTCAGTTTTTGACTTTTTTTCCTTTTGATATTTCTAATCATCGAAAACATCCTTGGGGTACAGGCAACTTTGGCTGATATTTTGCGGCAGTTAGGTATGATTTTAATGGGTTAACAACTTTACTAATTAACACTACAATCTAGGACAAAATAGGGATGAACATATTGAAATTTGATGCATGAAATTAACTGCTTACAGGAGCTCACTTCAACACCAATCTGATGGATAGAAAAGCGGAGGTGAAGCGCATAATTGAAGATGTCATCAATAACATGACTGATGAGGAGGATGAAGGTGCAGAAGACGATGCTGAGAATGACGATGATGCTGATAATGCAAAAGAAGATTCTGATAGAGATGATGAAAAGTAACCCCTGGAGTGATGTGTATTTGCAGCTTACTTTTAGAGTGATGATGCTCTCTCCTCTCATCGGAGTGACTCCCGTAGACCTAACCATTTGACAAATATATTTCCTGCTCAGAGGAAGTTAAAATCATGTTGTTTGACTAGTTCAATGTACAATAGCCTTGTCTTTTACTAAAATGTTTTGGTAGCTAGATACTCCTGACTTTAAACATGCAATAATTAGGCTTATGTTGTCTTTCTACCTCTAACTATCAGTGAAAGACCTCTCTACTTGTCATGTTTGTTGTAGTCTTGGCTTCATGTACTTTGGCACTGTAACATTCAGCCTTTTTACATGGAGCAAGGCAGATGTTGTAGTGATTCTTTGGATTCCAATTGTCATCATCAATTGTGCTAATGCTGTGATTCATTTTTCTGATTTTGATAATTTGAGTTTAAATTTCATTCGATTAATTTCAGAGATAGATGTCTCTCTTTTGGTTTGCATATATATTTAACCTCTCCATTTGAGTCTCTTATAGCATTTTAGTAGTTGGGTTATAGCATTAAATATAAAAAAAATTATTTGTGCACAAGATGTACAGAGTATGTATTAGGATGTCAAAATTATACTCATTTGAAAAATAGACATCATCCATATTCAAAAATTAATCTCCAAAATACTCATCCTATTTAAAATTTGAATCTTATTCAATCACTCTTGAATATTTCATTTTTTAATATTAATGAGCGTCAATCAGAGTTGAGTTAGATTTTGTTTAAATTTATTTATTGAACTTGTTTAATTTTTATGTTTTTTAGGATGGTCTAAGATTACAAAAATTTGTAGATCATTAAATTTTTATATATTTAAATAAAAAATTAAATTTTACATGAATTAACTTACCTTCTGATCCATTCAACCGTTGTTACACACATTCTCACCTTTAACTAAACAAAATATAATATTTTAATAAGGTTTGATAACCATTCAAATCGCGAGAGGCTAATTACTTGTATATCAGCATTAACCGTAAAAAATTTATAAATCAATAAATGCTAAAAATTGAACAAAACGTTATTTATTAAAATATTTAATAAAACAGTAATGAATTGAAAACCTACCAATTTTAAAACTGTTCTATTCATACCATGTTAACTTTAGCAAGGTTTTGATAGGAAAATGCAATTTATGATTATGCATTTAGTGTAACATACAAAAGGAGAGCTGGATTGAGTAGAAGAAATAGACCCGAACTCAAAATTCTTCATTCGTAAAATCCCAATCGAGATATTTGTCATTGTTTAAATGATAATCAGTTTCTGCAAGGCTAGCTGAGCGACACAGGAAAGGAATGTTGGCTAAACAGATTCTAATATATATATATATTTTCCAAGCTATAGAAATAACCAAAAGGACCCAGGTAACAGTAGGTTTCAGGAGAACATACTATACACAATATGTCAAAAGAGCCAAGCAATAAACCGATGATACTTGCGATGAAGAAACTACTAAAACCTATATGCCAAAGGTTCACAAAAAAGGATGATATTCGCAATGAAGAAACTACTAAAATCTATATGCCAAAGGTTCCCAAAAAGAATGAACCCGCGAGATGCCCATCAAAACCTGATGTCTGGGAGATGGAAGGCACTGGTTAGTGATCATAAGCTTGTCTTCAGTGTATCAGCTCAGTTCAAGCTGCTAAAATAAAACAGAACAGCAAGAGTTAGCATACAACAATAATAGGAAAAAAAAAACAAAAAAACAAAGATAATTTTGTTCGATTACTAGATTAGAATGAACAAATATGGAAAGATGTAGTTTTTACAAAGTGCAAATTTTTTTTCAATAATAGCAATGAGACTTTTAACATCTTTTTGCTCGAGCAGAAGAAATAGGACATTAACAAAAAAAACAATGCACGTAAATGATGAAGCTCCATTAGTTTTGAGTCCTTTTTTTTCCTTCTCCCTCATGTCCTCCATACAAGTAAATGGACCGTTAGCAAACTGTGGTCTGCTAAAATCGACTAAGCGGCCACATATGTGGAACAAGCACACTTCACAGGTCTCATTGTTCACAAATTAAAAGTATATATTGCAAAGGAATAATATTATTGCATTCAATTTGATGAAAGTGATCGTACATGATACATATAGATATTATAACATAAATAGAAGCAAATACACGTAGGAATATCAGTGCCAATCAAGAATAACAGAGATCCAAAAACAATCAAAGATGAACCGAATGAAATTAGTGTAAATAATAACATGATCCACTATTGTCCTACCTACATCTAGGCAACATATGCATCAACAAGTTTATATGCAGATATTAAAATTTTAGGTGCCTTTTTTTCTAAATGAATTTTATTAGAGATGCAAATTTCAACTCAAAAAATAAGTTCAGTGATCACAAATTTTTCTCCCCTTTATACAAATCACCTTAAACTAATTAGAGAGAAAATAATGGAATCATACAAATTTAACCATACTGATGCATTGTGACAAGCAGTTATGCGATGTCATTTAACAATGATGACAATACATCGAATGTCTTTAGTATGTATGGCACAAATTGTCCATGTCAAAGACAATACTATCATAAACGATCAATAAAGTCCTAATTCTATTTCCATAACATTGATCAAGTTTGTTATTTAAGGTAGAAGCAGCATCCCAAATCATTGACTCGCATCAATTGGTTTGTTTCAATTATAAACTACTAATTTGGCAAGAGAATAAAATCTAAAATGAGAACCAATGATGACCAGTAAAAGAAACAAACAGTTTAAAAATAAAATAAAATAATTAAAGAGGAAGGAGAAATAATATTAATTTCATTTACGCAAAACGACAATCTAAGGAGATAATTCTCACTGAGGAAATACCCAAAACAATAGTTTAAATTAGCAGACTCTTTAATAAATCAAGCTAAAATACAGAAAGATATTAGTAAAAAGAAAACCCCCATGGTATCAATCGAATTGAATTGGTAAAATTGGGGTCAGGATATATCCATTTTATAAAATTTAGAAAAATAAATAAATAAAGTAAATTTTGTAATAGAATCTGAATTTTAGTGCTATTAAATTAATATAACTTAATTATCAATTTATAATAAAATTCTTATCTAACTGCCTATAGTCACAAGTGCTATAAGAACTTTCACTCTAAAATTATGAATACATAATATTGCAATACTAATCAACTAAATAGCTAAAAGAATATAAATTAACTAAATAACAGATAATTAATAACAATTTCAATTTCTAGTTATTACTTAAATTAATAAGTTGAATAAGAAAATTTGACAATTATTAATAGTGAATATCAAATTATTATTAATATCACATAAACAAACAGAAAATTATATCATATTTTTAATATACTTACCATATTAAATAATTAATAAATATAAGAGCATAAAGAAAAATGGTAGTATTTATCATTTAATAGATATTGATAATTAATAATCATATATTGACATAACATTTTCATCAGTAGTTGTAGATTCATATTAGTAAACTTAGTTGGAGGGAAAACACCTCCCACCCCCTAGTCATTCGGCTATAAACTAACCCCGTGATTTACCTACCTTTACATAATTTGAGGATAGGCTATGAGGGGTATCTAGGGTGAGTGTAATCACCTTTGCTACAAAATTAATAAACCTAGTTGTGCAGGAATTTGTAGAAGGGCACCCTATCCATGTTCCTTCCCAAATAAAGAACAAGTATGTATAACAGCATTTGGAGGAAGATCTCTTATCCAATTGGTCGAATATTCTACAAGAAGAAAATGTCAAGATGTGGACACAGCTAGGACATGAATCCTTACTATTGACTGCTTGGGATAGCCAACATTCCACTGCTTCCAGGGTATCATATTCTCGAACTACTCATCTACATTTTCCATGGCAGGATTTTCTTCAGCAACTTCCATAAAAACAGTCTATATAAAAAAAATAACATATCAAATTTATCATCAATGAGGAAACAAACTTAAAGATAGCAATACTTGCTCTTATATAAGAAATGAAAACCCTAGTCCAGGTAGCTTTCATAACATGTAGAAATTGAGGGAAAGAAAAATTGTATTCCATGTTTTTAAAAGATGATATGAATGATATATAATAACTCAAGTTAGACCTTAAACCTAATCCGTCTAACAGGGAGCAAACCCCATTAGAAAATATAAACGTATCTAATAATTCAAATACATTTAACACGCCTTCAGCTGAGAGTATAGATGTATCTATATTCAGCTTGTTACATAACTATAAAATATAAGCCAAGGCATGATAAAAATGAAAAACATATTGCTAGCGTGCATGCTAAGTAAAGCTTTGACAACACACAGCCATTAAATCCTTGGCATCAGAGCAGCAAGTTGATAAAGTGAGGATGAATTGGTTTCCTGTATTAGATTAATAGAGTTATAAGTTTAATGGATTTGGTCTCATACCAACAGTTCTAGGTTTAGGAGTTTGTCATGAGTCTATGTATACCCATGTAAAATCCCAAAATTCTAGATAGTATCAAAGCCCTTTCTAGCATTAAGATTTTTATTAGGTTTTTCATAGAGGGTGGCTGCCAATGTCCCCCTCATCTCTCATTTCTTTTCTCTCACTCATCCTTTATTTTTTATTTTTTTATTTTTTGGCTTCACAATCCTATAGCTCATCTGCTTCTGGCCCAACATGATGGGTCCTGGTTTCCCGGTTGTAACTTGTGCTCCCACAAGCAGAGTTTAGCACCTAAAGACCACAAATGAAGAACATCTGGTAGTGTGTTGGGGTTATGGACAATAAAGCTGGAGTAGCAGGCTTCCATGTAGGGAAGAAGCCACTAAGCTGCTAGAACTTCTCACGAGCCAGGTGAATCTTTAGAGAGGAACTTGAAGGCACACTAGGATGAAGGCGCACTAGGATGCATGGAGAGAGATCACTGAGATGGAGATATCACAGTTGAGGTAGAGAGATCGCATTGGAAGAAAACATGTAGAGGAGACCATCGACAACCACCCCTAGGGGATGACCTTTTAGAAAACCCTGGTTCTAAAAGGTTTTCTACAAGAGAAATATTATAATAATGTATATAAAACTCAACTCCAATGCTAAATCTAGTGTCTAATGTAGAACTAAATGTACTACGTGTAGGATTGAGAAAAGCAGTAGAGGGGAGGGAATAGCATGTGTCATTTTTTCATGGTTTTCGAAAAATACGCAGCAGAAATAAAATAAGGACAAGCACAATGATTTTGCACCAACACTATGTATGACTAGTAATTCACAATGCATTTAACAAGAATGATGGGCAAGCATGACATTCACAATCATACAAATGACAGAAAACAAAAAATAAGGGGGATTTATAAACTTAGCATAAAAGTTCATACAAAAAAAAATTAATGGAATAAAAGTACAGCAATGAAAAAGTTAGCTATATAAAAATGCTCAACAGATAAGGGATATTGGCTGTCACCTTACCAATATAACAAGGCAGGAATTAAGGAACCACCAGTAGATGCTTTGCTAAATAGATTGCTTAGTTTCTTAATCGAATGAATATTCAAACTCCAGCTAAATTTTAGTTTGCAGACAAAAAATTGGATCAGCCAGATAAGATCTCCCACAGCAAACTGCAAAAAAGAGGGAGGGAGGCTTTATCCAAGTCATCTAACAATCTTCCATATTTTATAGCATCAGAAACTAAATGACTAAATGCATAATGAAACAAAATGATTCTGGTATGTCAAGAATACCCAGTTAAACAATTAGGTAACTATTGGTTTAATGGCCTCTGCCACAGCTTCTGTTTTACTATCATTGATTATCTGCAGAAGTTCTGCAGGAGTTGCTGCAGGGTCTAGCTCAAAGAATCCCTTCGGAGCATTCTCAGCTTCTTCACCAGTCAGTAAATATGAGGGTACTTGATGTGAAAACCGAAACATCTCTGCCTTTTGGATTATCTTTATTTCCTTGGGATCTGTGTTAGGACGAAATACTGTTCTAAATCCAGAAACTTTCAACAAAGGGTTAACAGATACACCATGTTCTTCATTATAATCTTCGAGTACTTCAACCATATCATACTTGTAGATCACATCATCAGAAGTATGTTCATTCCATTCTGGAGACCAATTTCGGTAAAGAGCCCAGGTATCACCTTTTCTCGGGAAAATTTTTATGACACCACGCAGACCCTTTTCCCACCGAACCTTGTGCGAGAAATTATTTATTGTATTATTCACCTCAGATCGTCCTATTCTGAAATCGCCACAGCTCTTAGGAAAACCAGATGCAACCCAATTTAAAGGGCCAAATTCACTATTGGACCTTGATGTCAGATAACTAATGCGGACTTTGAAAGGATTCAAAGTGATAACTTTCTGAACCAATGCATAATAACGAGGCATACCATCCTCATCATCATATGTAGTCCATATTTCATCACCTTGAAAAGATTGCTCTGAACGATCATTATCAAAATTATGAAAATCTGGATCAGGAACATCAATTGACACTGGTTCATTAATCTCACTATCTGAATCAGCAAATTGAGCATTAGGTGAATTGTTCTCATTCAAACATTGTATGGTCTCACTCTTAGGCTCCAGAGTCTGCTTTTGGCCAGTAGCATCCCCATGCACCATATCGTTGCCCTCATCTTTACCAGTTTCACTAAGCTTTTGTTTCTTCTTAGCATTTTCTTTCGCATCAAGTTTCACAGAGGCAGCATTCCACTCTTTTAACTTCACTTCTATTGCTGACTTAGTCATCTCAATCAACATTCTTTTAGTATTAAAAAGACAGAACTGTACGTATGGATTGCTTGGTCTTTCAACCATTCTGGACTTTAATGTGTCACCAAAATTTCCACTCACTCTATTTATCTCAGATGAAGGAAACTGTTGTGTCAGAACTGCTCTTTTATCATTCCCAGGCTCATGACTGATGCTTCGCCCTTGTTTTACAGGTCTATTAACACTTTGACCTGTATTAGGTACCCCAGAGGGATTAGTATTTTTCTTGAGAACATTAGTTTTCCTGTGAAGATTCACTTCCCTTCTAGCTGCTGTTTGTGCCTCTTCACGGTCTCCCCTTACTTCCTTATAAGTCTGATGGATAACATTTGCAGCCTGTGCAGCAGCAGCTGATGAGGCAGTAGCACAAGGAACTCCTGTACTACGACATAAGGGGTTCCATTTGGTGTTTGAGTGATTGAAAGAACCTGTATTTGTTCCATTCTGGAGTCCAGTAGATTCTTTATTGTGAAGCGTTGAGTTACTTTTCACTTGACTTGAGGCATTTTTGCTAGGTGCACTATGATTAGAGTTTGGCTGACTCTGCTGAGAAATTGGCACCGATGATACATGTACGCTGGAAGGAGACTTTGTCTCCTTAGCTAGAAAAGGTTTGTGGCAATTAGGACAAAGGAGAGTATGATTAAGGTACACCTTGAGATACTGATACCGCATGTTGCACTTATCACAAACTGTCCAAAATGTTTCAGGTGTTGATGACTTGCAAGATAGATTCGTGGCTGCAGAAACCACATTAGTTCTACCATTCCCCATGTGTGTGTTTTTAGTGTTTTTGGAGAATTTTGGAAACCCATTACCATTACAAGGAGTTTTGTTTTTGGTTGGTTGGGAAAATTTCTGCAATTTTTGGTCATATAGCATTCTCCTATACTTATCAGATAAGACACTCCATGCCTCGGAAATTAGCTTAAAAGCACCCTCGGCACCAACAGATTTATTCTTATCAGGATGAAGAAGGAGAGCCAACTTCCTATACTGTTTCTTCACTGTATCTTCATCCGCCGTAGAACCCACACAGAGAATAGAATACCAATCGCTCTCCCCATTAGTTTTATGTTCAGACGCAATATAAACATCAAGAGTTGATATCAACTGGATCAGACCTTCAAGAGCGGGAAAGAGATTTTGGGCCTTTAAGGCAAATTTCTTGGCAGCCACGTAATCCTTTTCCATGAGCTTCTTTTCAGAAATCACCTTTGCCCTAATGGCTTCATCCTTATTGCACTCCATCTTTCAACCTTCTTCCGGTGATCGCAAAGCTCCACTTTCCTGATAGATTTCAGCAACCAAGGTCAAATCAAACTTGCGCACAGTTAACCCTCGCAGGAACCATTCAAACGCGATGAGTTCCCAACCCACAAAATAATGGACAAAACATTGAAAGATTCTCACTTTACTAAACAGACATTATTGAAAGATCCTCACTTTACTGGAAGAAAAAAAATCGCACAAACGAAGTCTCAACTCATCAGCATTTCAAAAATCTGTAAAGAGGACTTGGAGTTGGGAAGCGTGAAACACGTACCTGCCGGAAAAGAAAATGCCGAAACCCTAAACCGTAGGACCTCCGGCGACGGACGGCGAGGCTACCGATTGGGAGGGTGGAAGTGTAAGCGATGGGCGGGGATTTGAGGCGTCGCGATCTCCAATTTGATTTCCCCCCAAATCCGAAAGGCGAAGCCCAAGAAAATGATATAAAACCGCTTTCTTCGCCCAAGTACGAAAATGCCCACACAGAGAGAAAGAGAGAGACAAAGAGAGAGAAGGAGGTGACTCCACTTTACTTTTGGCCACCATTTATAGTAATAATTTTCTAACCCTAACCTAACCATATTAGAAAAAAATTAAAAAATAAACCCTAACTTGAGTTAAATTCTAACCCTAGGAGTGGGGTCCACTTTAACCTTTTTTAAAATTTTTTAAAAATTATTAGGGGACGTTTGGTTTATATTGTTTTCATTTTTTTTTTAAATACACATTTTTTAAAAATAAAAAATGATTTTTGATATTCTCTATTTTTTCAAAAAATACTATATATATTTTTTAGAAAATAGAGATAAAAAATATAAACCAAACAATATTTTTTAAAAAATATATATTTTCTAGAAAATA
>JBAMIE010179413.1:0-13487 GCA_037177295.1 Kaempferia parviflora | reverse complement strand
TTCTTTGCTCAACCCAGCAGGTCAAGACTTCTTGCCTAGCTTACCTAGGACTTTTCTTCACCTAGGGTTACTACCCCTTAGGACATAGGGTTACCTCTCCCTATAGTTTTTCACCTGCCTAAGAACACTTAGGACTTTCTGCAATACTTCATAAACCAAATTAGTTCACAATATAAACTTAACTTTGAACCATTTTTCCATTATCAAAACCAGGTTCAATCTTGGTGATTCTAGCACCAACAAGATATACTGGAGTACTATTATTCATCCCCCTAAGGAGGATATCTCGGGATTTTAAAAACTATAGCTAAGATTTTTCAAGCCGAGGTTTATTATCCACATCTATTTAAGGATGTTAGGGAATTTGTTCAATCTTGTGATAGGTGTCAGGAGACCGAAAATGTCACTAAGCGGAATGAGATGCCACTTAATTATATCTTAAAGGTTGAATTGTTCGACATATGGGGAGTAGACTTCATTGAACCATTTCCTTCTTTCGGTGGGAATAAATACATCCTTGTAGTAGTGGATTATATCACCAAATGGGTGGAAGCAGTAGTCTCTCTAACATGTGATTTTAGGACAGTTATTAAGATGTTTAAGAAGATAATTTTCCTCCAGTTCGGAGTTCCGAGAGCCATGACAAGTGATGGAGGTTCACACTTCATAGAAAAGCAGTTCGAATCTCTACTTAAGATATATGGAGTCAACCATAAAGTTGCAATGCCTTATCATCCTCAAACTAGCATACAAGTAGAAATATCGAACAGAGAGATTAAAACATTCCCGGAGAAGACAGTTTCTACTACCCAGAAAGATTGGGATCTCAAGCTAGATGATGCTCTTTGGACGTATCCAACAGCTTATAAGACCCCGATTGGGATGACACTATTTAGACTAGTTTATAAAAAAGCATGTCATCTTCTAGTTGAACTGGAGCATATGGCATATTAGGCAATTAATAAACTGAATTTCGACTTGAACGAAGCTGGGGAGAAGAGGAAATTGCAACTCAATAAACTTGATGAATTGAGGTTAGACTCCTATGAGAATGCTAAGACTTATAAGGAGAGGACGAAAAGATGACATGACAGGAACATTTTGCACCGGGAATTCCAAGAAGGTGACTTGGTGTTGTTATTCAACTCTAAACTAAAACTTTTTCTAGGAAAATTAAAATCACATTGAACAGGACCGTATGTAGCCCGGAAAGTATATCCGTATGGAATAGTTGAAATTTAGAATAAAGAGTATGGATTGTTTAAAGTGAACAAGAATCGATTGAAATGCTATTCCCTAGAACAGCTCATTGAAGAAGTAGAACGGTTATATTTTTTTGTGCCCCGACCTCCAGACTACGCATAACTTATGGTGGTTGAGATAAAGATCTTAAACATGCACTTATTAGGAGGCAACCCAAGAGTTTTCCTTTTATTATTTTCTTTTATTTTTCAACATTTCATTGAGCTTAACATCATATCATTTTGTTTGTAGGTTTCTTCGAGAACAATGTGAGGAAAACATGCCGAATAAGCAAAGTGTAGGGCAAAACAGAGCCTGCACGGCCTTGTGAACCCTTGCACGGTCGTACGAGCATAGTGTAGGGGTGGTTGTGCCAAGGGGCACAGCCGTGGTCATCTCACCCAACAAACCCCTACAAGGCCATGCAATTTTGCACGACCATGCAGCTCACCCTTTCTTTTTCCCGATTGAAGCCCTGCACGGCCGTGCATCTAAACTCGCGCTCTCTCCTGAAGAAACCGCCACATGGTCATATGATTTCACACAATCGTGCAGGGTCTAGGGCACGGTCGGGGGAATAAAACCCCCTTGCACATAGCCCGTGTGCACACGGTGGTGTAAGCCACCGCCACGCCCAAACCCCACTCTCTTCCCTTTTCCTTCTTCCCTAAAACTCTCCTCTCCATTTCTCTTCACTCCTTCCTTCTTCCCCTAACATTTCTCCTGCTTCCATAATGTTAAGACACTTTAAGAGTGATCATCGCTTGAAGAAAGGAACGGAGAAGTGTGGTATTCCCGAAGAGGAAATGTGGCATTTCAAAGGTATAAATTTTGCAAGAAATCGCCATAGAGGAAAAGAGAAGTTGGTTGCTCAAGAAGAACCAAAGGAATACCTCAAAGGTATTGAGCGCAATTTTGATATCATTTTTATTAATAATTTGTAAAAGTGTCACTTTGATTCTTTAGTAAAGCATTCCATTAAATCTACCATATATTTAGATTTTGAGACTTTGGGTGTACTTGGTTTTGAAAATGATGTTGAATGGCTTCTAGAGAGAATAGGATAGACTATGATAATGAATTTAAACTATCCTACTTACCCAAGAATAACTCTTGAATTTTAAGTTTCATTAATTTTCAGGATGTGTACAACGATGAAAAAAATCACCTTTAGATTGTTTAATGAAAATTACGAATGGACACTTAGAGATTTTAATGCATGTTTTAATCTACCATATGAAGGAGCAAGAATATTACCTCATGATTTTAAGAGTGAAAATTTTTTGTGTTCAATTAATAATCATTCTAACTTCATTGTATCAACTTCTAAAGCTAAAGACAATGTCAATCCTATCCTATGTTATATACAATTGGTCATGAGGTATACATTATTTGGACAACATAATAATGATGGTTCTATAAAGGGAGTGGACCTTTTTCATTTATGGGCTATGTTAGAAAATTTCAAGGTAAACTTAGGATTTTACTTTATCAAACATCTTGTTTGACATGGGAAATCTTCTTATAAAAAGTGCTATTATTTTAGGAGGATTACTTACCCACATTGCAACTATGCTTGGAGGAATTAGATATGGTGGAAAAGTCTCATAGACTTAACATAAATTTCTTATTGGCCAAACACATAATCAAGAATGAGGGTAAGAGATTCAAAATTATTTTGAAAAACAATGGGTCTATATTGTTTCCAAACACTGAGTTGACTTCCATTAGAATTAAGTTGACACCCCCATTCTTCCTTTGGTTAATCAAGTTGACACATCTTTTGATCTCTCAAAACTTCGTGCAGAAATCGATAACAGAAATCGATAACCTTCATCCTTATCATGACAAATTTTTTAATGCATTACAGGAGCATGAGGTTATGTCAAATGAGAATTTTCAATTTTTACTAGACTCCTTTAAATGTAAAGAGGATTTGATGCAAGGAATGTCTTTATTTATGGATGATGAAAGGAAAAGATGCGAGATTAATGAAAGTTTTCGGGGGAACATTCGTTCCATGCAAATAGAGATTGATTGCTTATTTGAGTATCATAGATATTTGAAGAGTTTGGATGGGTTCCCTCGTTTACCTCATTTTTGAGGCTTCCGTGATCATCTTTCCTTACCACCTCACTAATTTTATTCGGACAATGAAAGTTCTAAGTCTGGGGGGAGACTTTTTTACATAGCATTTTTCTTTTTCTTATATGCTTGTTTGTTTTAGTTTGTAGCTTGTTCATGGCCTTGGAGTACATCTCCCACATTTTTACTTCTGACTTATCCAAGAGTGAAACTTCTAGTATGTTTATTGCTAGATTCATGCTATTACTCTTGTTAGTGCTAGTATGTTTGATGATTTATTTTTCTCTATCTTTAGTTATATGAAATGAGCATTGTTTTGTATTGAAAGAATTGATTTGTTGACTACCTTAAGGATATCTTACATATTGCTGAATTTTGAAAGTTGATAAACTTGAGAATAGTCATGATTCATCTAGCTTAATTAGTACTTAAGTTCTTATAGTGATTTCTTAAACTTCATTTTGGTTACTGAATTATGCTCAAGTCATTAAAGTTCATTTGGAAAAATCTGTATCCCAACATTTGCATACCTTTATTTATGCATTTGTGTTAGTGCTTTATCATTAAAAGCACAAAAAAACAACTTTGCTTGAGAATAAGGGAAAAATAAAAAAATATTTATCGTGAGTGGAAATTAGCATTTGCCCATTTGAGACCGAGTTAGGTTACTAGGGAAATGAATGCTAAGTTTCTCTTGACTTTGAGCACGCCTTTGAAACTTTGGATTGTTTAAGAAATATGAAGTAAGCATGTGGCAAGTGCCTATTACTGAGAACAAATAGAGAAAATGGATGAATAACGACTTGATTAGGATCTGGAATTAAGACTTGATAAATTTTAGCCACTCATTGCACTGAGCACGGAGAACATAAGTTTATGTACATTCAATTCATTCTATGAACATGTTAATCAATATCACTATAAGATAGAGTTAGATCAATTCATCAAGCATTATGATACATTATACAGTAAATGAGGCTAGCTGCAAAGTTTTACTTAAGGACAAGCAAAGGTTTAAGTCTAAGGGTGTGATGTGCATGGATTATACCTAAATTTATGCATGTTTCCTGCACGGGCGTTCAAGGGCCCGTGCGGGGCAGACTTGGGCTTTGCCTATAAAAGAGAAACTTTTTCCCTTTGCTTGGGGGGAGGTCTACCCCTTGGGGTAGCCAACTAGGGTCTCTGGTCATCTTCCGATGACATCTTCAGACGATCCGTCACCACCGTCTCTCTCGCATCTACATCTTGGAGCAAAGGATTGGATATGAAGACTTGTGCATCTCGATAGATATGCTTTCTTCTCTTTCTCTTGGTTGATTGATTGGATGAAGCTTCTATTTCTGTCTTTGGATCTCTCTCTTTATGTTCTTTGAGTAGATCTCTTCGTTCTAGGTTGTTGAGGGAGTAATTGCAATGAGTGATTGATGTAACTCTATAGATTGACCAATTTCCTATGTTAATAATGTTCTTGCCTTGTTTCTATTCAATAAAATGTCTTAATGAACTGTTTGTACTTGAAGTGTACTATTTCTTTATTTAGATGTATAATCTAACATTTTGGTTGGATTGATCTCTCTAGATCGAGAGAAAGGGGTATTGGTGACAAAGAGTATCCCTACTCTCGAACATCTAGAGGGCGGGCTAACTCCATTTAGAATGCATGGTAGACTTAAGTACATAATGAATTATACTTAATTCTATGTTAATAAGTGTTTAGTTAATCTAGAGAAGCAAGACTGGGAAGCCTAGTGACAAGGTGATCTTTAACCGGACTCTCTAGGTTACCTACTATACTAACATCGGATACAAATAAGGAGTATATTTCGAAACTCCATCGGAGGGTGGTATTGGTACCTAGTTAGATAACCTACACAACTAGGTATTGAGACTAGGAGGTTAGCTATTCATAGCATGTCAATTACCATTACAATGAAACCAAAACCCTAGAACATTCCCTTAGTCTTTGGACCTCTTCAACACTCTCTCTTTCTTTACTCTTCTCCCTTACTTCTTATGCTTTCTTAATTCTCTGTCACACAACCATACAGTTTGTCTAGCTGGTTCACTCGAGTACACTTGCTAGTGCTTAACCTCCAACTCTCTGCGGATACAATAATATTTTATATTATTGACAACTTTTTCGTATACTTGTAGAGTGTAACACTCCCCAACCTCCTACTGAACGAAGGTAAAACGGTCGATCAACTGCACACTAAGATGAAGGAATTAATTATCAAACTCATGAATCTCAGAGAAAAGGTAATCAACCGAGATTCGCTAAGATACGCACTTAACGCCTTCCCTAGAACCCTAAATGGTCAACTCTAGTAGATGCATATTACATCTCTAGGGACTTAGAAGTAAGTAATATAGAAGAGTTATTTTCTACGTTTGAAATCTATGAATCGAGATGTACAGAACAAAAGAAGGAATTGACTCACAACCTATCCTTAAGACCCATGAAAAAGAAAAAGGACCTAGGCAAATGAAGCACAAGAGCCTAAAGGCGACGTGGGACGAGTCTTCATACGAGTCCAAGATCGAGGGCTACGCCGGAATAGATCTAATGGCAAACCATCAGAGCAATGAAGAAACCAATTCAGAGATGAGCATCAATGAAGGGGGAGAATCATCAGAAGAAAGCATAGACTAAGAGAGAGCATCGTCGGAAGAAAGCTTCGATGGAGAGGGAGCGTCAGAGCACAACGTAAGTGAGGTACGTGTCTTACCTCGTGAACTATCTTTTAAGTTTATTAAGATGTTTACAAGAAACATTGCTAAGCTAAAAAATGAAAATACAAAACTAAAATTAAACTAAGCAAGTTCATGTCCTTTAACCATGTATGATAATCTCAAATTGGAAAATGATAAACTAAAAGCACAAATAGGAAAATAGGAAAATGACTATGCATGTTCAAATATTTTTCAAAGATCAAGATTTAGAAATAATGATAGAAAAAATTGGTACTTTAGATTTCACAAGGGCTAAATTAGGAATTTATCATAAAAATTTATTCATAGAAAATACTATGTTAACCTAGTAGGAAGGAACCTATATTAGTTTCCAAAATCTTGCTTGAATTAATTATTCATTCAATCTTCTAGGCTAGAATTTTTTTGAACTATATTTTTGCTAGAATTTTTTTTTGTTTTTTTAGTGATAAAACATTAATATTTCTGTTAATATAATTTTTTTAAAAAATATATATTGAGCAATAATAAATTTTCTATAAATTCTTTTCGAAAACATATATTTTTAATTATACAATTATTTTCATCAATTTTTCGCATGAATTTCTATTCAAAATTTTTATATTAATTAAGAAAAAAGCAAAAGTTAGGAGAAAATTTTTTAAAATTTTTTGATGAATAATTTTTTTTTTGTAAATTTTTAATCAAAGTAACAATTTTTAAATTTAAAAAATGTTTAAAAATTAAATTTTTAGAAATTTAAATTTTCTGAACTTACTCTCTTATTCCCATACTTATAAATTTTTTCATGAATTTTTGAGTTCAAACAAAATTTTTTATTAATTATCTTAGTAAAAATTATATTTTTCAAAACTAATTTATTTTTTGATTACAAAATAAGCATCTTCTTGTGAAAAATTTTCTACAAATTTGGATAACTGTCTTTTTCAATAGTTGAATATTTCAAAATTTTCCAACCTTTAAAATTATATTTAAAATTACTTTTATCAAATCTAGTGTTTAATTCCTAAAAATTTAAATCTTTGAAAATTAATTTCAAATTTAAAAAAAAAAAAAAAAAATTGGTTGCCTTATCTAACCCTTAGTATTTTTTTCTTATTTTTTTTTAAGTTGTTGCTCCTATTTTTAATGTGATCAAAGGGGGAGAGTTTAAAATAAGTTTAAGGGGAGGTAGTATTTTTTACTTGCATATTTTACTTGCATTTTTTAATTATTGTCTTTATTTTACCCTAACTTTAATTTGAGTTAATCACATCAAAAAGGGGGAGATTGTTGGTGCCCCAAGTAGTTTGGATGTGATCAAGTCAAGTTAAGTTAGGTCATGTTGTGTTTTAATGCCTTGTGCGTTACGCCCCGAGGGTAGGAGTGTCCAACGAAAATCGGACATCACCTCCCCTATAACAGTGACAATATGAAACCAGTATACAATACCCTCAGGGCTACTCAACCCTCGGCCAACCTGGCCGGAATAAAAACATACAACCACGCAGTTTAAACAGCCTTCACGGCTCAAACAAAAATGCAACGGAAGATAACAAAACCACTACACAGCCTACACGGCTGGTACAACACAAACACACAATGCATGTCGGCATGACTTACATATCAATACATCTCAACCACGAATAAAAATCGCCACAAGTCTAAAATCCACGAGAAAACCAAAATAATACATGACCAAGTACCAAATTAAAGTACGAATAACGAAATAAGAACTAGCGATGAAATATGATCTCTAATGTGACGTGGGACTACATCCAGGATCCTCCAAGCGGCTCTTCAAATATCTACCTATTACCTGGCGCAAGGAAAACCAACACAAGGGGTGGTGAGTGCGAGAATACTCAATGGGCATAGAATAGATAGTGCATGGTCAAATAGTACAGATAGTCCAAATGGAGAAAAAAGATATACAGTCTCGAAAAGTAAAGTACTCACCATTCAAAAAAATGCTATGAACATGCACTAACTAAATAATGTTGGTGCCCCAAGCTAGTTTTGATGTAATCAACTAAGATTGGGTTAGGTCCTGTGTTTTCTAACCTTATGTCTAAGTGTGCAGGAGCTTAGGAACACAAGAAGTCGGGCGAAAGATGCGGCGGATGAGAAGGATGGCACGGGAAGCGAGTCGACGGGCTCGGTGCGTCCAAGGGACGAGAAGCTACGGAAGAGTACACCGACAGACGAGAAGGATGCATGCAGCAGTCCGAGGGACGAGAAGCCGGGGAGGAAGCCTACTCGAGGAGAAGAATACAAAATGGGTTCGGGTGAGCCCTATTCCGGATATCCGAGATCGCCCAAACAGCCGGGAAGCTAACAAAGCGACTGGAGATGAAAACGGAGCTGCCAGCATTGGAAGAAGGCGCCTCCAATGCGCCTTCGCACCTCCTGCATGGAGAAGGCACCGTCAGCCTTGGTCAACGGACCGATTAAAGTGAATATAAAGTTTTATTGATGCGATAAAATTTTATCACCCTGAAGGCGCCTTGGGCAACCCTGAAGGCGCCTTCAGCCTTCGGGAAAACTTTTCCAGGGCCTATAAAAGGCCCCTAAAGATAGGAATTCAATAACAACTGATCCACAACTTATAATGTATTTTCCTAGTCTTTTTCTAAGCTTTTCAAAGAGTGTAAGATGCTTCTCCGCCTACAAAGAAGGAGATTTTTTAGTGAGCTTCCATTGCCTTGGATTAACAACCTTCTAGGTTGTAACCAAGTGAATCCTAGCATTTTCTTTTCTACTTTATGTTTGTTATAGTAGTTGTGTCAAACTAACATCGAATCCCTGCATAAGATAGCTCAAGATATTTTTTTATTTGCAGGATTATTCACGACCTCCGTGCCGGCCTCCAACAGTCTTTCAAGTGTTATCAGAGCCAAGTTGCTTCCGAAGGACTAACCGCCAAACAAAGCATGACAAATGGTCAGACCTAGCATCTACCTACCAAAGTTCGAGGGAGAGTTCGGACAGTGAAAAAAGAAGATGGAGGTATTTTTTAAAACTGATTTTAGTATCTTTCTAATCCTGAAAAATGGTTTTGAAGCACTTGTCGACAACGACGGAAAATTAAAAGAAGTGGAAAATTGGACGAACAAAAAACAAGCGACATTCGTGGCTAATGAAAAGGCAGAGTTCCACCTACTCAGCGGATGCTTTAAATGCATTTCCTAGAAATCAGAATTGGTCAAGTTTAGCGGATGCTTACTTTATATCTAGAGATTTAGAAGCAAGTAATCTAGAAGAATTAATTTCCACATTTTAAATTCATGAAGCTAAATTTGTAGATCAAAGAAAAGAGTCACAACTGGCTCTAAAAGCAATAAGGAAGGATGAGCCTGAGTCAGATTCATCAGTTGAAGAAAATGAAGCAGCACTAATGGTAAGAAATCTAAATAAGTTTTTTAAATCTAACAAATTTCTTAAGTCACTGGAAAAAAAGAAAAAAGAACAAAAGTGAGATACTATAATTGCCACGAGGAATGGCACATCAAGGACGACTGCCCCAGACTCAAGAAAAGTAAGGCAAAGGTAAAAGGCAGATCAGAGATTGAAGAATACGCTGGACTTGCATTGATGGCAAGTCATCAAGAAGATTCGAATAACGAAGCATCGTCAGTGAAATGAGCATCGACTCAGGGGGAGAAGCATCTAAAGCAAGCATCGATGAAGGGGGAGCTTCATCAAAAGAAAGCCTTGATGGAGGGGGAGATCTAGTACAAAAAGTAAGTTAGGTATGAAATCTAACCCCCACTCAATCTTTTAGTTTCATAAAAATGCCCATTAAAGATTTGACTAAGTTAGAAAAAGAAAATCTGGAAATTAAACAAGTTATAGCTAATTCTTGCTTAATATATGATTTTGAAAAACTAAAATTGGAAAATGTAAATTTAAAAGAAAAGTTAGAAAATTTAAAATTTTCAAAAAGATATTGTGCATATTCATATAAGGACAAAAATTTGGGTATTAACCGGTATTATAGGTTTCATAAAGGACAAATCAAAAATATTTCACTAAAATATATCCTTAGGAAATACATAATTAACCCTACAGGTAGAACCTTTATTGGGTCCCTAAAACATGCCTAGTTTAGTTTTAATACTTTAATTGCAATATCATTGTATAATTTTATTATAAAGTTCTTTTTCAAAACTGTCTATTTGAAAAATTAGTTTTGCAAACTTGTTGCTTAAATTTATATTGAATTTTTTTTTAAGTTAGAAAACTGAAATATTTTTTTTAACTATGAATTTTTTATGAATTTTTGAAAAAAAAATCTTTGAATTATATTTTTCAAAATTTTAATTTTTTTTGGTGCTCCAGTGATTATTCTCTATGTGTGAAAAAATTATAAACATTTTCGATAATTAACTGATATTTTTTAAAAATTTTCTTTTAAAATGTTAATTTTCCATTAAGAACTTATTTCTCAAAAAAAACTGGTATATTTTTTTCTAATTTTTTTTTTTTTTGAAATTACTTTGAGTTTAACTTAGAATTTCTTTTTTTTTTTTTGTGACAAAATCTTCAAATTTGTTGGAATTTTCTTAGAATTTCTTTTTTCCCCTATTTTTTTAATGTGATCAAAGGGGGAGAGAATGTTAAGTTTAGGGGGCAGTAGTATTTTATTTCCCAATTTCACCTAATTGTTTTCTTTATTGTACTTTATTGCACTTTAAGTTTTACTTACCCTAATCTCAAACTTGAGTTGCTTACGTCAAAAAGGGGGAGATTGTTGGTACCCCAAGCTGATTTTGATATGATCAAGCAAGATTGTGTTAGATCTGTATTTTCTAACATTGTGTCTAAGTGTGCAAGAACTTAGGAACATAAGAAGTCGAGCGGAAGACGCGGCGGATGAGAAGGATTACACGGGAAGCGAGTCGACGGGCTCGGTGCGTCCAAGGGACGAGAAGCTACGGAAGAGTACATCGACGGACGAGAAGATGCATGCGGCGGTCCGAGGGACGAGAAGCCAAGGAGAAAGCCTACTCGAGGAGAAAAACACAAAATGGGTTTGGGTGAGCCCTATTCCGAATGTCCGAGATCACCTAAGCAACCGGGAAGCAAACAGAGCGACCGGAGACGAAAACGAAGCTGCCAGCATTGGAAGAAGGCGACCTTTTTATAGACCCTGGAAAATTATCTCGAAGGCCCAATGTGCCTTCAGGGTTGCCCAAGGCGCATTCATGGTGATAAAGTTTTATCGCATCGATAAAACTTTATCTTCACTTTAATCGGTCCGCTGACCAAGGTTGAAGGTGCCTTCTCCATGCAGGAGGCACGAAAGCCCCTAGAGCTAGGAATTCAACAACAACTGATCCACAACTTCTATTATATTTTCCTAGTTTTTTTCTGAGCTTTCAAAGAGTGTAAGATGCTTCTCCGCTTACAAAGAAGGAGATCTTTTAGTGATCTTTCATTGCCTTGGATTAACAACCTTGTAGGTTGTAGCCAAGTAAATCCTATCATCTTCTTTTCTACTTTATGTTTATTATAGTAGTTGTGTCAAACTAACACGAATCCCTGCGTAAGATAGCTCGAGATATTTTTTTTTTGAATTTGCAAGATTATTCACGGCCTCCTTGTCGGCCTCCAACGGTCTTTCAAGCCGGGGTTTTATTGTGAAACCACCGATTGAGTATTTTTCGGATTTACATTTTTATTGTTTAATCAGAAAAGGAATTCTTGCCTTTTTCTGATTTGGATCGTTCCAGTGTTTTTTTTTTCATTTATAATATTCGTCTCACACTACTAATCCAAGACCAAGTCTTGGTACATCTCTTGTTGTTTCTGTTTTGTGAGATTTTTGCTTCTCTACCCCTATGGCATTGCAAGAAGGGTACAACACTTCTCGTCCCCCTCTCTTCCCCGGAGAGGATTTCGGATATTGGAAAAGTCAGATGGAAGTCCACCTAAAGACTCAGGTGAAAATGTGGATTATCATCCAAACTGGATTCACATTTCCCTCTGAAGACGGAGTCCTTGTCCCCTACGACAAATGGGATGTTCCAACAAAGAAGAACATCGAGGCCGATGCCAAAGATACACAAACCCTCTAATGTGGACTCACAAAGAGGAACTCAACCGCGTCAACCCTTTCAGCAACGCGAAGGAACTTTGGAACAAACTGATAGAACTTTATGAAGGGATGTCAGACACCAAGGTAAGCAGACGTGATTTACTTTTAAATAAATTGTATAACTTGAAAATGCAGGATGGAGAAACGGTCACCCAATTGAACGCTCACATCCAAGAACTGATGAACGGACTTCATATGATTGGGCATAAGATCTAAAATCACGATCTTATCAGGTATGTCTTAAATTCCTTCCCTAGGAACTTCCTATGGGGCATCCATGGTAGATGCCTACAAAGTTTCTAAGGATCTTTCATTAATTAAATTGGATGAATTATTCTCTGAGTTTGAGCTTCACGAACAAACTAACAGTTCACTTGCAGAGAAATGTATAGTTTTGTTTGCAGGTACATCTAAGAAGAAGGCGCCTGAACTTAAACCTGATTCTGACTCAGAATCTGAAGAAGAATTAGCCGAACTCGTGAACATCGTCCGGAAGATGTTCAGAATGCGGAAGGCTCAGAAGAAAGAAGAAGACAGGATAGTCAAAGGATGATCCGGCTGAACCAGGTACGAGCCAGAAGAACAAGGCAGACATCACCTGTTATGGGTGTGGGAAGAAGGTACACTTCAAGATAGAGCGCCCCAACACAAAAGGAGCCAAAAAACAGAGGAAGAAGACGCTACAAGCAACTTGGGACGAGTCCTCCTCAAAATCAGACGAGGAAGAACCAGTGCACTCCAACCTTCTGGTACTGACGGCTCAAGACAAAATCAACGTCGATTCTGAATCCGAAGATGAAACAAAGCTTGACAACTGAACCGTCTCACTGTCAAAAATGGGCCGACTGAAGGTAACTGGTTTTTCCAAATCTGATTTATATAAACTCATCTCCTACCTTTCTCGCGAACTAAAGTCCAACGACTGGATCGTCTCTCCGAGAGGAGGTAAAACTCCTTAAGGAAAAGATCAGCTTAAGTCCTCTGACTGAGCCAATTCAGGAAGAAACCTCCACTCAAGCTCAAAAGCTTGAGGAAGAGAATTCCTCCTTGAAAACTCAAGTCAAAGAACTTAGAGCAGACTTAGAATGGTTTAGGGTTCCAATTCGCGATTTAGATCCTACTATTTTGTAATAAATCATACTAGCACCCTAGTCCAAGTATGGGTCCCTAAACTAAACTTGACAAATCAAGCTGAACAATCACTATTGGATCCCCAAGGATCAGATCCATTACCTAGATAGAGCTTATCGAGGCAATGATCCAGGGAGAATCAATAGAAAGATCATTTACTAGTTGAGATAGATTTTTTTTTTGCATACCTTGCTTGATGTTTGTTTCTTTATTTCCTGCAAACTATCATGCTTAGACT
>JBAMIE010179392.1:0-13492 GCA_037177295.1 Kaempferia parviflora | reverse complement strand
ACTCGAGCCTCTTCTAACCTTTACTCCTCGGTCGAAGAGGGGAGTAGAGTGCTGGAGGAGTAAGAGGAGCCGGGGAGGCCTTTGAGGGTTGGGATCATCTGTGGCGGGCCGTCTGCGGAGCGTGGCATCTCGTTGAACTCCGCGAGGTCGGTTCTTGATCACATACAGGTTTGTTGGTTTCTCGATCATGGGAAAAAAATTGTTTTTTGTTTGGATACTTTTATTATGGCCGCATTGTGCTATCTGGGGTTGATTTTTTGCAGATGAGAGATTAGATGATAGAATTGATTATGTTGCTCAACTATTGACCTAAAATTATCAAATCTAAGTCAATAGAAGTTCACTTTTCTAAACTTATGAATTCCTTCATTAGCTCATAACTTTCCATGTGATACTAATTAAGGTGTCGCAATCTCCCCAATAAGGATTGATGACCCCACCAAGATTCTGAGTCTAACTCATGGATCTTATGATCACATTCCTAAACAGCACCAGCTGAGGCCCAATGGCGGCTTCTATTTCCAAACGTCTCATAATGCATAGGAGGATTAGGTGAATTCTGTTACCAAATGCGCATTTATATCATCTGTGGCGCCCAATGGTGGATTCACCATTTTGTTGACTGGTATTTCCAAACACCTCACTATGCCAAAGATGAGGTCAGCTTTCATATCAATTGTCACGACTTTTCAGGTGGACGAACTGTCTTGTTAACTTTTAGACTCAACAACTGGACCAAAAAACTTAAGTAAAGTTAATTATAGGCCACTTATTTAAACTTATAAACATCCTTCATTAGCTCACAACTTCCAAGCTGGAACTAATCTTGGATGTCACACCTCATCACAACCTCGAGGCTAGACATGCTAAAATGCTGAGTTTTATGAGCATCCATCCCTAGACAGGTCCAAATGATCTCTCCATCTCCCACACATAAGAAATATTAAACTCTATAGAGAACATAAACAAAGATATGTGCTGATACTATTTGTTTACTAAGAGCTGATATTGTAAGTTTGAGAGTTAATAGACCCTTGTAAAGTAGGGGAAAGGTCTCCTAGAATCAAGTTGCTTTGATAAAATTAGGGAAAACAAGAAAATAGTAGATCTGGTTAAATCTGTATGTTTATTTCCATCTGTTAAAACAAGAAGCTACCTATAATATAAATAAGCACATGGATTTACATATTTCTAGAATGGTTAGTTTTAAACGAGTTGGATGAGCCATGAGTTTGCAACCAATGTTGGTGATTCTGGCCATGCAGAAAATTCATTTAAGTATTAGCAAAAATTTACTTAATTGCTAAATGAACATGTGTTTGTGCAATAGACCTTTTTCTTTGCTAATGCTTTGCTAACTGTGACTTTTTTCTGTGCAAAAAATATGTATTGTTATTCATATGTGAATACCACATATCAAGTTCTTCAATTTCTTCTTGTGTGACTGACATTGTGTTCCTTCTCTGTATTATGTACCAGGGAGAAGATTTGCATGTCATCTGCTATTATATTGATTGCAATCTCAATGCATATGCCATTTCACCTGCCCAGGTCAGTTTCCTGGATTATAAGTTTCATGATACTGGAGCCAACTATAACATTAATAACAAATTTTCTGTTCTATATTTTTGTTTGTTAGTAACTTGTGTCTAAATGATCATTGGTTTAATGACTTTCGACTGATATATAATTGTTTGTTTAGATGGTGTTCACAACTAATCTCAATACATGACAAAAGTTGTGTTTGACTATTGTTTCAAGATTGCTATTATGTGGCTACTGTCTTTTTGTTTTGAATATTGTTATGCTTCCTATGTGGAGTACTGGAGTTTGCCTCTTCTGTGTCTATATATTGTATCAGATCATTAGCATCGATAGTAATCCTTTATCCAATGGGCTTGCAGTTATATTCAAATACTCCTGCAGACTTTGATTTCAAACTAGAGAGGTAAGTTTCCAGAATTCAGCTCAATGAATTGTAGTTCCTTTGTGGATGACCTATTATCTGACAAAAAACATTTGCAGCCTTGCACAAGGCTTTCACTGTTTACATGCCTTCGTTGAGCATCTTGCTGTTTCTGTGGATATAGTTTTTCCTGTAATTCATGGACGTTTTGGTGAAGATGGGGGTATTCAGGTTAGTGTTATGGACAATAGTAATTCACACAAAAGACTGTCACATAACAGTACTCAAGATTCCATTAATATATTGACTATGAAATCATCCAGAACCAACAAATGTTTGATTGTTGAACCACCATAATGTTGTAACTTGCTTGATGCAAATATGCGTGGCTAATGTTCTGAAGCACAGTTTGATTTCACATCATGTGTGCATGTTCAGGAGCTGTTGGAGAAAGCTAATATTCCATTTGTGGGCACAACTTCTCATGTATGCCGTCAGGCATTTGACAAGGTAAGCCATCTATATTGTTGTTGTGAATATGTTGTGATTTGTGAATATGTATCATGATTGATTGTGATATTCACTCCCATTAACTAGTACCAGTTCAAACATTTATTGATTTTCTTGTCTACTTCTCTTTACTATGAAACCCAATCCATCATACAGATATTTAACATTACTATGCAATAACTGTAATGTTTCTGTTGTCATTGCTTCAATTTCCCTTTCCAATTTCACTTCTCCTTCTCTTTTAAATTTTAATGCTTCTCCTTCTCTTTCCTATTATCTGCTTCCCCTTCTTGCTTTCTAATTGGATTGTGCTGATACTGCTTCCTATCTTACAAAATGTTTCTATGCTGAAGTTATCAAGCTGTCCTCTCTGCTGCCTCAAATTTTGAGCCTTTTAGCTTTGGTTCTTTCTTTTGATTCTTCTTTCTATAAACATTTATCATGCTGACAATTGCTGGATGCAGATAAAGTTTTATCATTCTTTCAAGCTCACTGAAGTTTTTCTAACAATATTTATTATCAATTTTTTTATTGCTTTTGCAAATTATTTTGCAGTACAATGCATCCTTGGAGCTAAGTAGACAATCATTTGTTACAGTTCCCAGTTTTCTTGTTCAGGTGTGGCACCATTTCTGCATCTTTAAAAGCATTCTTTGGTTGAGTGATGCTTTGGCTATCTAATTTTATCTGAAATTTGTGAACATACATGGAAGGAGTTTGCCTTTTATTTTATTTTTTTTATGCCTCCAAGTTATGACTTACTCCCAATACTTTATACCAAGTAGATTTTTTTCCTTTTATCCCCTTCTGCTCAAATTTTCTTTTATCGACATTTTGCATCTCTTTGCAATTTTATAAATTAATTTTTTTGTTTAGTGTCTACCTTTATTACCTGAGAAAACTAGGGTGGACTTTGAGCAAACAGAAAATGAGGAAGTTAGGGTTCTCCAAATCAGAATAGATTAGATGATAACGTACTGATCATCTATGGAACTAGCATCGTGTAAAAAACTGTCAAAGTATCATTTCATTTCAAATCTAGATAACAAAGGTTGTTGCAACTTATTCTCATAATGAACAAAGATTATCACTATGCACATTTAGTGATTATATATCAATGTTCTATAGAATTCATATTTAGAAGTTTGTCCTAAATAAATTATCCAGTTTAATTGCTCCTGTACATCTCATCTGTAAACTTTTATTTATGATTCTCTAACTATATTTTGATTGGTAAATGCAGTTCCCAGATTCTAGCCTGTTTCTATTTCTGATAGACTCCGTGATAGGTTACTTCAATGGAATGAATTCTCTTAATATGTTTTATTTTTTCATCTGCAAATTTAGGCTACTCAACCAAATAGGGATGAAATGGTACAATGGTTTGAAAGAAATTTTTTGGACCAGGAAAAAGGAAAAGTTGTGGTAAGCCAATGATTTTTTGGTACAAGAATGTACAGACATGTAGTACAAGTTTTCTATACACCATGTGTTTTAGGTGAAGCCCACTCTTGCTGGATCAAGCATAGGTGTTGTTGTTGCTTATGGTATTGATGATGCCATTGAAAAGTCAGTTAACATAATAAAAGAGGTGACTTGTTTCTGATTCTCTGTTGCAGTAAATATATGAAATGAAGAACATGTATTTCCTTTCTTAACCTGAGTTTATTTGTGGCAGGGCATTGATGATAAAGTCCTTGTTGAAGTTTTTCTTGAAGGAGGGATTGAATTTACAGCAATTGTCATTGATGTTGGAATGGATCATGATGTGAAGCCAATTGTTTTACTTCCAACTGAAGTAAGTCAATGTCCTTGCTTTTCTTAGATAAAACTTTGTGGCTATTATGTTTATTTAAGATACCTGGAAACCTGAATGACATTGATATTTTTCTCAAAAGAGTATGTAAAATTTTTTATTGTCAATTATAACATCCAGAATATTGAGTATTACTTGACACATCTTGGGAGATGTTACTACTGTCATGAAATGTTTGTTCCTGACGAGTTAAATCCTGTAATGAAGAGTTGCACATTTTTTTATTGAGATGCATTCACATTGAGATCCATTGTCAAATCTACTTGTCTAATTAGGAAAGCTAAATATATAAATTCCTTAACTTATCCTTGTACTTACCTTAATAAGGTTTCACATGCTTGTATGGGTTTCCAAAACTCTAAGCCTAAACCGTGCCTTATCAGTGCCCCCAGATTCTTAAGTAGCATCTTGTACCTTTTTTCCATTAAAACTTGGGTGACACCATTTGTTGAATTAGAGATATTTAGAAATTAGATTGGGTATTGCCAAAAGGAATAGGTCAACTAACAATGGTATGTGTATTGTTGTTATTGAATATTAGGTGGATCTTCAAATTTTGACCAAACCTGATGCTTCTGAAGATGTCATCTTTAATTACAGGAGGAAGTATCTTCCAACACAGCAGGTAAGTTTGCAGCATTTTTTTTAATCTGTTCTTAATGTTAAAGTTGTTTTGTACTCTCTTTGTACATTGTTGCCTTTTGGCTGAACGGTTTGATTTACACTGAATTAAATTCATTCTAAATTTTATGTAAGACTACTCATGAGGTTGCCTCTTGTGCAGGTTGCTTATTACACCCCTCCACGGTTTCCAATCCATGTAATTGAATGCATAAGGCAAGGGGCATCAATGCTCTTTCAATCTTTTGGTCTCCGTGACTTTGCCAGAATTGATGGTTGGTTTTTGCCCAATCATGTTAATTTGATTCCAACTCTGGGAAAGGATATTAAGTTTGGACTAACTGAATCTGGTACCATCCTTTTCACTGATATTAACTTGGTATGTGAGAATATTTTGGTAACTGAGCTCACAAGGCTTGTTTCATTTTGCTACTTGCTATGGCAGTGATAGTTGTTCATTGAATTCAGGTAAGTGGCATGGAGCAAACTAGCTTCCTATTTCAGCAAGCCTCAAAGGTATTTACTATCTCGCCTCCTGTAAATACAAGAACCAGAGATCTGTAATCTGACAAAATTGTAAAATATGCCTATAAGACTATACGCAGGAAATTAAATATGTTATCAAAGTGGCCCTAAAGAAGTACACATAAAAACCTCAAACTAGAGATTATGGTGACTGCAGAATTGTATTCTTACTACTAGAGTTGACATAATAATGAATTATAATTTACAACAGCAAAATAGAAAAATTAAGAAAGAGATGATAGAATCGTTTCACTTTTTCACGGTTCCATGAGTCAGTCAACGTCAGTAAGAACAATCAAGATGTCTGGTTCTGGCCACTAACTGCTACTGATATTATGTTGGCATGGGTACACAAATGTCACTATGTCACCTATGCCAATGTCATTCTGGTGGTACCGATAGAGACATGCCTCGGCTTGACTAGTTTCATTTGAAATTGGTTGATTTAAGACTCTTCTGATGACATCCTTCAATTTTGTATGTTGATCATAGGGAAGAGATCAAATACTATTAAAAAAAAGGGAAGGGGAAATTGAGATATATCAATATCTTATACTTCTTTCAATTCCACTTCCAACTCCTAGTGGTTCTGAGATATATTTAACTAATTTCAGTATCTAATGTTTTCGAAGTATTATTCAATTTAGTTCTTGAAAAATTATGAGGTTAATCTCACCAAAATATTACAAGGACTAGTGCACTCATCCAATGCACAACATTCAATTTAGCTTCTTTTTTTTTTTGAAAATTTATTAATTTTGATATTAGTAAATTATAATTATTATATTTTTATAATTTATTGCTCTAAAATTTTAATGTAAGTGAGTGTGTAATTTGTTATAGGCCTATATTTTAATGTAAACAAGATAAGTAGAATAAGAATATATAATGAAAAGTTATTTGAGTTGATCTTCGAATGCTTGAAAGTGTGCCCAACACTCTAGTATTGAACAATATTTAAACTTTGCACTTCTGTTCATATGCTGACTTCTGGTGTTAAATTCAATATTATTTAACAATTGGTTTTGTAGGTCTATCTTCCAATGACCCTTTTTTAACTTACATAGGTTGGGTTCTCTCATTCAAATATTCTTCGGACTGTTATTCAACATGCTTGTTCGCGATTTCCTTCTCTCAAATCTTGCAGCAGTGTATGGAACACTCTAGCTAGAAGGTTGCATTCTGCTCGTTTGCGCAACATTCCTTCCAAGTCCCAGGGTTGTCGGAAGGTTTTTGTTCTTTTTGGAGGAGAAACCTCAGAGCGTCAAGTATCGCTGATGAGTGGAACAAATGTTTGGCTCAACTTGCAAGGTTATGATGATGTAAATTCCTAACTTACTGCTATTTGACACCTGTTGACCTATTGAATTATCTTTTGTTCAGTATTTTAGTAAACTAATTGTTCCAATGAGTGCCATGGATCACAATTTTTATGTACTATAACAGATTGTATTTTACTTGGACTACCTATGTGATATCCAAATAGATGTATCTACTCACTTAATTGTCTCTATCATTCTAGTCCCTTTGACTAAATATATTTCCTGTGTGGATGCCCATTTTCTGTATCCTATGCTATCTTTTGGTTCATGGATGCATTTATGTGCCTATATTCATTGTTGACCATTTTCCAGAGAATTTATTTTAGAGAATGGATTGGCAATTTACCAACCCTTGTGTATTTAGATAAAAACATGTACATAGATGGTAATATGGGCTTTGTACTGGGGGAGATAAGAAAGAGCGTTCAGTCCTTCAAGAAGGCAAATAATTTGTAGGGAAGTTGTTAGCATGATTTAATGCTTAGGTTTTATAGGGAAAGAAATGGTTACACAATTTTGTTCTTGGATATAGCATAATCATTTGTCATTTTCCCCCTGCTATGTCAAGTCTCATTATTGAGCTAGCATGATACTTTTCTTTTTGGTCAGCTTGATGTGATTCCTTGCCTGCTAGCACCTGCGCGAGGTTATGCATCTGCCCAGCATGGGGATGTAAATCAACACGAGAACTATAGAACTGTTTGGACTTTGCCGTAAGCTTCTTTTCTTTCAGCTCATCTCCTGTGTTCTTCACCTTGCTCTGATAATTTTTCTTATAATCTGCTTCTTTTCAAAAAAAAAGAAAGAAAGAAGGGAAACATGTATACTCAGAACTATTTGTTGGAATTGCACCTAAAATTGTTTTTCTTCCTTTTTTCACATAACTGACATCATATTCTTGGTCAGGTAACAATTTACCAGTGTATATATATATATATATATTAATTTTATAATTAAATAAAACCTATGTTCTTGAACAGTTATTCTCTTGTCCTACGCCATACCACAGAAGAAGTTCTGGCAGCATGCATTGAAGCGATTGAACCTGATAGAGCTTCATTGACTTCTCATTTACGCAACAATACTATGAGTGAACTAACAGAAGCACTTAGTAAACATGACTGGTTTAGGGGTTTTGACATCACTGAAGAACTTCCTACAAATTATACACTGGAAAACTGGATCCAGCATGCTAAGGAAGCTCAGGCAATTGTTTTTATTGCAGGTCTGATCTGAACCATGCATATGCAGTAATACTAATTCTAGATAAATAAGTATGGCTTACATGATTCACTAATGCATTTATAAACAGTTTAGATCTCTTTGGTAGCGTTTACAATACTTGAAAAGCTTACAAGGGCAATTGACTTTGCGCATTTAGATAGTACAGTAATGATACATTCTTTGGTCCACTTTGTTGTGGACCAGGGGATGGTCCATATGCAATTGTGGCTGCGATCCGGCCACATTTGATTGTGATTCCTTCCTTGGTTCATCTTCCCATCTAGGTTGTAGTTTGGGTCGGGGCAAGGGGCTGGAGGCCCCCCGCTCGGCAGCCCGGCCACCTGCCCACCGCCGGCGGCCTCTGAGCGGCCTCCGACCGCCTACCCCGACCCAAACTACAACTTGGATTGGAAGGTGAACCCAGGGAGGCATCACAACCAATTGCGGCCGAATTGCATGTGGACCATCCCCTAGTCCACAAAAAGTGGACCAGAGGATCTGGTCTCTTATTAAAGATGGCTTTCGATAATTTTATATGATTAGCAATAATAAAATGAATACAGAATAATTCATCAAATTGCTTTGACGAGGATAGTTTCTGTCTATTATTTTTAAATTTGACAACTGAGATTTGTTAGGCTGCAATTTTCAATTCAGCACAAATAATTCCTATTGGTGTTCAATCATTTTAATTAAAACTTTCCTGCAAAAGAATTACTAAATTTGAGTTTTCTGGGTGAATATTTTCTTAGCTTATCTTTATTCTATGAAATTGTTGGTACAAAAAGAGGGCTACCTTAAGTCACAAAACTGAATCCTATCATTAGCAATTCATATTTATAATGCTATCAAATATCAAGGTTCCTTGATGTATTTACAGTAGCCATATAAAATAATTTGATAGACCATTGAATTTTAATTTTGGGATTTTGAACACATAGTTAAACACAAAAGCCACTGAAAGCATGATGCTTGAAACATCTTCAATCAATTTGTTCTTAATTAAGTTTCCATCTCAACATGAACTGCTGTTCAAAAATGCTTGAACAAAGTCATTTTGAAGAATAGAAACTTGTCCATTTTTTTTTCAGTGGTCATGAGGCATATTTTATTCCTTTCCCCCTTGACATTACTGGTGGCAATCTCTGCCTGAGTACCAACTTGGCTTCACCCCCCTTGACATTACCCTGGTTAGACGAGTTAAATCGTAAATGATCATTGACTGATATTCGTGATTATGCTATACAGATTTGTCATTGTAGCCATAAACTCCTCTTTCTTTGTCCCATTCCCATATGCAAAGCATTTCGGTTACTAATCTAAAAGATCTTCAAGAACCTGATTGTTTTTAATCTTTCTCAAGTATCCTTTCTCTGTTTCTATTTTCTATCACGTGCTACTGTTTCATTTAACCTGAAATTCCAAGTGCAAATCTTATTAACAAACATGGGATTAAGATTCGTGGTTTTTTTTGTTGTTTAAATTAATTTTTTATCTTTAGCCTTTGACCATAATCAGCTTTTCTGAATAGTGCATGGTGGAATTGGTGAAGATGGTACTCTCCAATCTTTGCTAGAGTCTGCAGGAGTTCCCTATACAGGTATTAAATTTCTGTCAGTTCTTATGCAGTACCATTATTCTTGGCATTTAGCTGGGCTTTTAAATCGTGCAGGCCCTGGACCATCTGCTTCTAAAGTTTGTATGGATAAAGTGCAAACATCTGTTTCTCTTAGTCATGTATGATACTGACTAATTTTGTGGCACACATTTTCTTTTGGTTTTAAAAAACTTTTTTTTTCTCAGTTCTGAACTTCAATTTTGTTGCCAACAATATTTTGACAGTGATTTTCTATTATCTTAAGGTTCTGAAATCTGGAATTGCTGACACAATCAACAAAACCTGTTAGATTTTGCTAACAACAGAACTTCTTGCTTGGTTAGTGATATTGCTCCAAAAATCCAACTGGGGCTTAATAAAGGAAAATATCCTTGTATCTAAACTCGTAGCTTTTCAATAAAGATACAGAAAGCTCCAAATTTCTTAGGTGTTAATCTTTCATTGTGCCATTACTTTTGTTGTTTAATCAATCAATTCTTGGCTTGTTAGGCAACAGAAAATTCAGTTTGGCTAATTATACTGATTTAATGAGAGTTGAATAAAGGAAACCATCCTTACACTCAACCTTATACCAGATTAATAATTTAATATAGACACGATGATGTAGCACAAATGAAGATTGAGGGTTGGGTGGTTTGTGGAGTAGAAATCTGGAATGAAGTGGTAAAGGAATTGTAGAAACTTAGGTATTACACCTAAGGGTTCCTAGGCATCACACCATAGGGAAATTGTATAAAGAAATGTAAAAACTTATGTATCACATCTAAGGGTTCCTAGCCATCACACTATAGGGAGATTGTATCACACAACCAAAGAGAACTCTCAAAACTTTGATATTTATTCCATATTCCAGCAGTACAACAGTACACATATTTATACTAGGACTCACAAAGGACTCAAGCAACATAAATACTAGTAAACGAACTCATTAAAAACAGAAAGGATTCATAAAAGCACAAAGGAAACATAAAAAACTCATAAATATGCTACAATTTTCCAAGCATGGGAAAATAAAGCACATTAGAATTATGGGACATTTATTGCTGACTTTTGACTTCAACCCTGTGGAATTGATGAACTTTATATCATTTCCCAAGTAGGTTTATAATCTTTCAAGACGTGAAATTAATAGTGGAGTTTTAGAATTTTTATTTTTGCTTTTATAAATTTTTAATGGAGTTTGTCACTTGTGCCCATCAACTCTCCCGGGGTGAGAAAAACTTGTCCTTGGCAAGTTAAAAGCGTGGAATCTTTCATAAAGGTCTCTATTCAACTATTGAAATTCATCAACAATAATCCATCTATATTCAGAAAGGGGTCATGTCTTCCATTTGATAAGATACTTTTGATAACTGCTTATCTATATTCAGAAAGGGGTCATGTCTTCCATTTGATAAGATACTTTTGATAACTGCTTCCCTTTTCAGACATAATTTGATGATCAATTACATCTTCAATGTCGTCTTTCATTGTTTGAATTGATGGCAAACGAGCATTATGTGCATTACTTGCCATAACATCTTTATGTCTAGAATATAAAGTAAGATTTTCAATGTTGAAGATATTGCCAGATTAGGTGGTTGTGAACTTGGTACAAAATCAATAGCATGTTGAATTTTACGCATTGGTGGACGCTCACTAGGTAATTCTTCTAGAGCCACATCAGAAAAGTCATTTAATAACATAGTGATTTCGGAGGAAATAAGCAAGTTTCGGGAGCAAATACTTCTTTAACTCCTTTGATTATAAGAGCATACATAGTAGAACTTTCTTTACTCTGTTGTTGAAAATTTTTCTTGAGTTAAGAGATTTTCCACTATTGGTAGCATCCTTTGCTTCTCTTATTTGTATTTCATTTTTTCAGTCTGCATTAGTTTCAATAATACTTTCTTGTTGAACATGAAAGCGTACGTGTTCTCCTTGCCATAATGATGTGTTAGGATCCGGATGGCTTGGTTCTTGTCTTGCTAAGAGGTTAGCGCAAGCGGAATATGCAAAACTAAAGACAATGGAACAATGCTAACACAAAACCTTTTTACTTGGTATCCACCTCCTAATCCAAGGATCCACGCGCACGCCCAAAGCTCCAATATGAATTTGCTTCTTCTCGGTGAAGTAAACCTCGCATAAGACTTTATTCCTCTTTACAATAGAGAGTTTAAATGAGAAGGAAGAAGGGATTAAAGTTACAAGAAATATGCAATGAAGCATTAGGGGCTTCTTCCCTAAAAGTCCTCCTTAAATAGGAGGAGAGAGTGGAGCATAAATCTCCACTCAGCCCGACACTAGTTGACTAATGCAGGCATCGGTCGACTGGTGTCTCACAACGGCTAGCCACAGAATCGCGGATTCTGCGCAACCGCTAGTGACCAGTCGACTGGTCTTAGGACAAGTTGACTGGTGCAGGCGACTGCGTACTCGACCAATCTTTCTGTGAGTTTCGTTTCCTCTTAACATTTCGGGACCGGTCGACTGGTAATATCAGTCGACTGGTACGGTACAAACACATGCTCTCATCTCTTCGGAGTCGCCCTTTGAAGCCCTCTTCCTTCGGCCTTCGTCCCTCGGATGCATACGAGCCCGCGGCTCGTCTCCATGCCATCCTTCACTCGGCTTGAAGTCCGCTTCCTTGGCTCCACTCCATTGCTCCTCGTCCGGCGGTCCCTCGGATGCTCCATCTTTCATCGACTCAAGGACCAAACCCCTGGATGAGATCTTCATGTGTTCTCCAAGTCTTGCACGACTTAAATACACATCAAATCCACATGAAACCTAACTTAAACTCTTTGACACACACATCAAAACATGATTGCATCAACATGATGCACATCTCGATCATATAGCCAAGGTCTCCCAAGAAGTACGTGAGTTACTTTCTTTGGAAATATAGCACCAAATAGAGTCGCTATAATTTTCACAAGAAAGATAAATAAGACAGCATTGTGTTACCCAAAGAGTTGTGTTATCTATCCATCTGTCTTTGTATGGTTGGAGATGTGGCCGTGTAGGAAATTTGAGGAGCTCTATCATAGGTGTTGAGACAACATTCATACAAAACCTTTTTACTTGGTATGACTAATCTAAGGATCCACGCGCACGCCCAAAGCTCCAATATGAACTTGCTTCTTCTCGGTGAAGCAAACATCTCACAAGACCTTCTTCTTCACAATAGAGAGTTTGAATGAGGAGGAAGAAGGGATTAGAGTTACAAGAAATATGAATGAATCATTAGGGGCTTCTCCCCTAAAAGTCCTTAAATAGAAGGAGAGAGTGGAGCATAAATCTCCACTCAACCCGACACCAGTTGACTGATGCAGGCATCAGTCGAATGGTGTCTCACAACGGCTAGCCATAGAATCGCGGATTCTACGCAATGGCTAGCCAACTCATCGCCAATGGCTTCGACCAATCTTTCTGTGAGTTTCGTTTCCTCTCAACATTTCGGGACCAGTCGCCTGGTAATATCATCAGTCGACTGGTACGGTACAAACACATGTTCTCATCTCTCCGGAGTCGCCCTTTGAAGCCCTCTTCCTTCGGCCTTCGTCCCTCGGATGCATACGAGCCCGCGGCTTGTCTCCATGCCATCCTTCACTCGTCTTGAAGTCCGCTTCCTTGCTCCACTTCGTTGCTAGTTCGACGGTCCCTTCACCGACTCAAGGACCGAGCCCTTGAATGAGATCTTCATGTGTTCTCCAAGTCCTGCACGACTTAAACACATCAAATCCACATGAAACCTAACTTAAACTCTTTGACACACATCAAAACATGATTGCATCAACAATCTCCCCTTTTTGATGCGTGACAAATATGTTTAAGTTAGGCATAAAAACATGAAAATTTAAATAGCATAATGAAGCTTATAATTCAACCTCCCCCTAGGTCTAAGCTCCCCCTTAACATATGCTCATTTCAATTTTCATTTTTCACAACCAAACATGTTAGGTTTT
>JBAMIE010179384.1:0-13492 GCA_037177295.1 Kaempferia parviflora | reverse complement strand
TATTAATATATAGGAATATGATACATCGAGTCCATACAACAACCATCACATGATTGGCTCTAGGGCTCTCACTAACATTAAATTCATATGGATAGACTAAATCCAATTGAGTCCACATAGGTAGACTTAATCTCCATAAGGTTGGCTTACTTGATTAACACACATATACAATTAATTATTATTAAAGTAACTAAACTTATTTAAGTGATTTAATGTTTAATTGCATATAAAGAGGGTTTGAATTAAATGGATGTGGATTCAATGTGTAGATCCATTAACCCTGTTAATTAATAATAATATGTTGTTAATGATATATGAGTTTTAAGGTGGATGGTCTTTATAGGTCCAAGGCACATAAGGGAAGGAGTTTACTCAATCAGGAATGATCTCTTGCATCTTCTTGATTCAAGAGGTTTGTGTGCTCCTTCATTCCTCTCCTCTCTTCCCCATTGAAAAGGTTTTGGATTGCCGCTCATTCCTATACAAGATCATTCCATGCTTGTAGGATCTCTAACGATAAGTAAAAATGATGGCTAATGTGATGGAATCAAGTTAGACCATTTCGTTGCCATTGGTTTTAATTCCTATCCAATGTTACCTTATAGATGATGATAACTAGATTCTTAAATACATCATTTAGTTTTATTTTGATGTATCTACATTTCTAACAATTGGTATCAGAACTTAGGATTAGCTTATCATCATTTTTTAAGGCATAAGGATTATTTTCGATGATATGGAAAATATACATCAATTTTGCTTGTAATTCCATTTGGATGAGTGAATCGATGTGTATCTATCAATTATAGTATTGGATAGGCTAGGGTTTTTACCTATATTTTGAGTTTTTCACCTAATAGGGTTTTTCCACTGCTATTTGCGAAACAGAAAAGGGATTTCATGAATATCGGTCAATTGATACAGAACATCATTCGACTGATATTCAAGAAATCGATATAGAAAAGGGGATCTCGCGACTATCAGTCGACTGATAAGGATCACCAGTCGATTGCTATTCAAGAAGTTCATGAACAAAAGTGAGTCAGACTCGATTGGAGCATTCGACTGATATAATTCAACTACTGAAGGATCCCAGTCAACTGATGTGCTCGAATTCATAAACAAAAGTGTATCCTGACTCAACTGGAGACTCAGTTGCTGTGAATCAGTCAACTGATATTAAGATTAGTTGACTGATGTTTAAACAGAAGCGAGTCAGACTGGGTTGCTGAGAATCAGTCAACTAATGTTAAGATCAGTTGACTGATGTTCGAACAGAAGTGTATCCTCACTCAACTGGAGACTCGGTTGTTGTGAATTAGTTAACTTATATTAAGATCAGTTGATTGATGTTCAAACAGAAGTGAGTCCCACTCGGTTGGAGACTTGGTTGCTGAGAACCAGTAGACTGCCATTAAAGCCAACCGACTGATGTTCGAACAGAAGCAAGTCGAGACTTGATTGGGGACTCGATAGCCGCAGACCAATCAACTGTCATTCAATACCAATTGACTGGTGTGTCCAGAAATTGGCACATGTAATGTGTCAGTCGACTGGCAAACGTGGGGACTCGACTGTTGACAGTATTAGTCGACTGAAGTCTGACATAGTTGACTAATGACTGTTTAGCTTAATTTTCTATACTTTTTCCTATATTCTTCCTCGCTCTTGCTGCTTAATCAAACTTATACAATTACCAAAGCAAGAACTATTGGAGAGGCTAAGAGTACTAGCGTAGAGGAATGTATATCCATACTAAGGATGATTGACCCAAAGGAAAATCATTCTTATGTCGGATATATGTTTAATAAAGCCCACAAATTAAGTTAAACTTTTTGATCATGCACATAGTGTGTCGGCCCAAAGAAAATGTCACTATGTGGTCGGTTAAGTGTATTGTGAGTAATGTTGGAAAATATAAGCTAACTAAAGAAACTCATACATAAAGTTAATCATGCGCATGACATGTTGACCCAAAGGAAGGCGCGCTATGTGGAAGATGAAGATAGTTATGAGTTGTTTAGAGAGTACCACTAGCAAATTACAATTTATGTCTAGTTGAATGGATATCCTCTGTCACTAAGGATCCTCTGGTTATCCAGCCTAGTAACAACCTTATCATAGAAACAAATCCCTCACATCTACACGTTTACACCATTCACACATTTCGTCAAAACACATAAAAGGCATAACACACATAGAACATGGCATAACATAAGAAAATATCTAAATATATAGTTCATACATCAACTTCACAACATAACTACTTCTTTCATCCTAGATCTGGAGATCTACTCCATGAACAAAGGAAAACAATCCAAGAGACAATAAAATAATAAACCATACATCAATACAAGAAGATAGAGAGAAGAGGATGCTTATCAATGTGTTACTGGTCTTCTTGGATATTCTTCTTACTCCGGAGGTAGTAAGATTGGTGAAGATGAAGCTTCTAAGGTTCCCCCAAAGGGGGAGAACCCTTCTCTAAGGAAAGGGGCGGAGCTCCAAGCCAAAGATCCATCAAAGAGGAGAAAATCCCCTTTTATAAGCAAGGACCCTGCCTTACATGAGTTGTCGCACGGGCGTGCATATTTGCATGGTTGTGTCAGCTTTATGCTGGAACAGGGCACACGATCATGCAAATCTACATGACCATGTAAGAACAGTGCACACGACCATGCAAATCTACACGACCATGAAAGGTTTGCTTCTAGAATTCTTCTCTTAGAGCTTGCATGGCCATGCAATGTTGTCACACAATCGTGCAAATATGCATGACCATGCAAGAACAGTGCACACAACCGTGCAAATCTGCACGGTCATGCAAGAACAGTGCAAACGGCCGTACAAATCTGCATGGCCATGCAAGGCTTGCTTCTGGAATTCTTCTCTTGGAGCTTGCATGGCTCATGCATTGTATGCATGGTTAGGGACATGGTCGTACAGATTCACATGGCTTAGAGAAGTTATAGAGTTGAAGTCCTCTTCATTTTTCAACTTGAATCAACTCATAACTCCAACCGAGCAAAAAGTTATGACCGTTTTACTTTCAGTCTGTGCTACAATTTGGAGTTTGGCACGCCCCTGCGTAAAAGTCACGCCCGTGCCTTTTTCCCTATGAGGTTGTCATAAAACTTCCATGGTCGTGTGCCCCATCAAGTCATGGTCTTGTGTGGGTATAATTTGTGTCCATTTTGGTTTCTTTTTATCCCTGATATGCTCCGAGGAGCACGGTAATATCGCTGGACATAGCCACTTGCTTTACTACTCTTCTTCAAAAGTTGCTTAAATGTATATTTTTGCTCCATCTTCTCTCTAAAATCTATCATATCAATGAAAATAAGCAAAGAGTAGATCTCTGCACAAAATAAATGGAAGTATGTCATAATAATGAAATAGGGTGAAATAAACATAGATTATATTCATAAAATACAAGTAGTTGTGTGTCAAAACATGCATAAAAGTATATATAATCTACGCACATCAACTAACGATCCTTCGACTGAACAAAGGAGAGTCGGTCGCTCAACTGCATGATAAATTAAATGAGCTAATCACCAGACTCATGAATCTCGAAGAAAAGGTAACAAACCGAGATTCACTGAGGTATACGTTCAACGTCTTTCCGAGAACTCCCGAGTGGTCCTCAATAATCGATTCTTACTACATCTCTAAATCCCTAGAGGTAAGTACTCTTGAAGAATGGTTTGCTACATTAGAACTTCATGAAACTCGATGTGTAGGACAAAGAAAGGAACCAAGTCAAAACGTGGCATTAAAAGCCGTGAAAAAGGACGAACCCGAGTCAGATTCTTCAATTGACGAAGATGAATAAGCCTTTATGGTAAGAAAATTCCCTAAATTTTTTAAATCTAACAAATTCAACAAGTTGCAGGCTCAAACACACATTCAAAGCAAACAAAAGATCAGATGCTATAAATGCCAAGAGGAAGGGTATATCAAGGATGACTGCCCAAAACTCAAAAAGGAGAAAGACAAAGGGCCAAGGCGAAACAAGCACAGGAACCTTAAGGCAATGTGAGATAAATCCTCATCTGATTCAGAAATCGAAGCTTACGCCGGACTTGCACTAATGGTAAGTCATCAAGAAGAAGCAAACAACGATACCTCATCTGAGATGAGCATCGAAAGTATCGATGAAGGGGGAGCTACATCAAAAGAAAGCAACAATGAAGGGAAAATCAAACATCAAGAGCGACATGGTAAGTGAGGTATGTTTACTTCGTCCCGATCAACTTTATGATAGTATCAAGTTAATGACTAGATCGTTATGCAAGCTAAGGACAAAATACATATTTTTGAAAAAGAAAAAAATTAGAAATGAAAAGTACCCTATGAAAATCTTGTTTACTAGATGATTTCGACAAATTGTAAATTGAAAATGCTAAATTAAAAAAAAAAAAGTTGAAAAATTGGAAAAAGGATAATGCATGCTCACATGTTCATAATGTTAAATATCTTTATGGACTAAATTAGTATTATAGATATCACAAGGGTCAAAATATAAAAGTGTCATAAAATTAGGAAATACCTTTTTAATCCAGTAAGTAGAACCTATTTTGGGTTTCAAAATCGTGTCTAGTCTAAATTTCTTTTAATGTTAGTTGATTTCCTAGACTAGAATTTCCTATCTTAGAAAAATATTTTTTCATACAAAATTTCTATTAAAATTTTTTATAGTGATAATACATGTTATCCTCTGTTAGCATTTTTTTTTTTGAGATTTTCTAACTATTAATGGATTTTTTAAGAATTTTTGATAAAATAATAATTGTTAATATTAAAAAGTTTCTAACTTTCATTTTTTGAAAATTTAAATTTTTTTTGTATGTCTTACTCAGAAAAATTTTCAAGATTTTTCAAGTTAAAAACTATTTTTAATATTTATCTTAGAAAAATATATGTTTCTGTCAAAATAATTAATTTTTAATTAGGTAAAATGCTTTTTTTTGTGGGAAAATTTTACTACAGATCTAGAAAACTGAGCTTATTAGTCAAAAAAATTATTAAAATATTTAACACATTAAAACTAATTTTAAAATTATTTTTTCTAAAACTAGTTTTAAAATTGTCAGAATTCAGTTTTTCAAAAATAAATCTCAAAATTTTGTTTAACACTTGCTAACTATTTTTTGTATCCCTTAAAATTTGTTCAGTAAGTATCCTTATTTTTAATGTGATCAAAGAGGGAGAAATATTGTTAAGTCTAAGGGGAGATACAATTATTTTATCAATCTTTTTTAATTTACAATTTATTCAAATTATTAGTACTTAATTGTATGTTTATTCTCTTTACAATTTTAGTTTAACCCTAACTTAAACTTGAGTTTATCACATCAAAAAGAGGGCGATTGTAAGTATCCCAAGTTGATTTTGATGTGATCAACCAAGTTAAGTTAGGTCCTGTTATTTAATGTCATTTGTCTAAGTGTGCAGGAATTTAGGAACACAAGAAGTCGAGTGGAAGATGTGGTGGATGAGAAGGATGGCTCAAGAAACTGTCGACAGGTTCGGCGCATCTGAGAGGCGAGAAGCTGTGGAAGAGTACACTACAGAGCGAGAAGGACATGCGTGGTGGTCTGAGGAACGAGAAGTCGGGGAGAAGCCTGCTCGAGGAGAAGGACAAAAATGGGTCTGGGTGAGGCCAATTCCGGATATCCGAGATCACCCAAGTGACTAGAGCCGAAGATGAAAAAGTCAACATAGAGTTGACTTTCCCAAACTACCAGGGCACCCAGAGCAACTCCGGGTGCCCGGACTAGCTTGGTATAGAAGGAGGCGCCTCGACGAGCCTCACAGTGTGGATCAAGTTTCGGGTCCACGTCAGCAGCGATCCAAGCTCTCGGACAGGTCCGGGCGCCCGGGAGTAGATGAAGTTTTATCCACAGACCATTGAAGGTCATTGCGGAGCGAATAAGAGTCATCCACGTGGGGGCGCCCGGACTTGGTCCGGGCGCCGAGAAGGTGCCACGCCAGCAAGGTAATAAGTTCGACCAAAGCACTATAAATGGAGCCTTACATCACCTAGTTTCATATGACACACTCTGTAAAAAAATTGTTTCTCTATTTCTTCATTTCCGAGCCTAATTTACATGTACGAGGCTTCTCCACCTCCGATTTATTCTAACAAGGAGTTTTCAGTACTGAGCTTTCATAGTTTTTGGACTTACAATTTTCTAATTGCAAACCAAGTAATACCTGTGTCCCGTACTTTATTTTTACGTATTTTATTTTTATTATTTGTGATTAAGTGTGTGTTTGATTATGCCAAAAAATCAAGAAAGGTTAATTTTTATTTTCAGGGCAATTCACCCTCTCCCCCCACCCTCTTGCCTACCTCCAAGGGACAAACACATGTGTAGATCTTCTTTTTACTCCCAATATTTTTTAATTAATTGTCTAAGGGAGTTGGTGGGCGGAGCAATGGATCCCACCACTATTGCATGACCCCCAATGTATGATAGGAATGACTCACCTCCGGCAAATTTTAGCATAGGGACAAGTCCATCACCCAAAACTAATAAAAGGGAGAGGTTCAAGAGAAGTGCAAGAAAATAGAAAATCTATTGATAGAAAAAGCTCACCCCTGTGACATCCTGGGCGAAGCGATCGGCTAGTTCCTCTAGAGAGTGGATCGGCCATGTGCACCACGTAGTATGCCCAGGTCTGGGTCAATTGGCCTTTCATTTTATCATGTGCTGGGGTGAGAGGGGCTCGGAAGGGTTAGTGTAGAGCCAGCTCTAAGAGGGCTACCTGAGCGTGGCACTGATTTATGGTGCTCAGACCCCTATGAGGTTGACTTAGATTTTGACTTGGGTTTAGTGTAATTTTGGACTTGGAGCTTTTCTCATGGGGCCCTATCGGTTCCATCAGTGGAGGGGGTAGAAAAGAAACGGGCGCCGCCGCGATGGGGCTGATCAACATTGGAGGATCTGACAAGGTCCGATCAGAGGGGGCGGGATCTTGAGGGGTCGACCCCATGTTCAGGGGGAACAGGCACTAGACTCTCCCCTCGTCCGGACGGGGCAAAGGCACATTGGTGGAGGATTGTAGCACAGGTGTTGTCGATCAGCGCCACTTGCGCCGAATGAGCAAAGGTTTATCAAAGGCGATAAAGTTGGAACGAACTGGGACAGACACCAAGGAAGGCCGAGGAGGTGGTAACTGATAAAACTAATTTTTGTCGTGAAATGGGTATCAAATAATATCATTGAAACCCCTCTCTACACTAATGAAGCATAGGGAATGACTCGAATAGTCTCTCTCAAGGAATGTAGTGATGATGAAATCTTAGGATTGATTTTATTTGGAAATGGGGTATTGGTTTTGACTCATGCTAACGACAAGTAATGAAAGACAACCTAATCTAAACTAAACCATGACTGCAATGAACTAAAGAAGATCAAGCAATTAAGGAAAACAAGCATTTAATGAAATCTTACACCTACTTGCATTGAATAGAGAATTAAGGAAACTAAACTACAAATACAATCGACTAATGTAATTGAAGAACAACCACTTTTACCTAATCTAATCTACTACTGTAAACACATCAAACATGAATAGTATTCATAAGAACACTAAGATTTAAAAATCAACCAAATTGCAATTTCAAATGCATAAGGGATCAAACAAGCCATTCTATCAACAACTCAATTACCTGAAATTGATCAATACATCATGATAAGAGACAATCTAGATCAAGAAAATGCTCACAAACCAAGCTAGGGTTTCCCCTAACTTGTATCAGATTGGATCGACTGTGAAGCGGTTGAAATGGCTCGGATCGGCATCAAACTCTAGCTGAGATGAAGATGAAGTGGTCTGATCGACAGTGTGGCAAGAGATGGATCTTCTGAAGAGGAAGGAGTGATTGCCAGATTGAGGAAGGGAACCCTCTTGACCTTGCCCACCGAATGGAGGGACATCGAGTGGATCGGATGAGGAAGATGGTGGCCGGAGCTTCTGATGGTGATGAAAATGGACGAGGAAGGGAACCCTTGACCTCGGTGGATGATGGCGAAACTCCAGTGACTGGCGATCGGCGGTGGAAGAAGGTGAAGTCGCGCTCGTCTCTACCTCGTTCCTATTCCAATTTGACGAAGCACAGTAAGAACTGTAGCTTCCTGTTTTAAATATGATCAGATCTTAATCAACGGCTAAGAATGCTTTAGATCTCATCTAACAGCTGGATCACTTCAGATCTGGGTCAAAAACTCTAGATCTTGATCAATGATGATGATCTATATTCTCTTTGATTTGGATGGACTAGATGATAGATAGCTCTGATCTCCTCGAATCTTGAATGAACGATCTAGATTAAACCAAGTCTCCTCGAATCTTGAATGAACGATCTAGATTAAACCAAGTTGGTTCTCTTCATTTAGCTCTAGATTTAACTCCAAATTTGATCCAACTCGAGTTCATGTTCCCTTGGTTGGCTACAAAAAAGATAACATTCAAATATTAGCCAAAATACCACAAATATGATATAATTTGCATTAAAACCCAAAATAAACTCATACTCTTAATATGTAATATATATGTGGATTTAAGTACACAATCAACTCAAAAACATGGGTATAGGATCCTAAATAATGTAATAAAATAATAGTTATTAAATCTCCCATACTTATTCTTGCACGCCCTGGGCAAGCAAACAAAACTATGCAACAACTAAAAATTATCTCCCTAACAATTTCCTAGCAATACCTAGAAGATAGTAAAAGGAATTTAACTAAGATCATCTAAAGATCAAAATAATCATGAATACAATCCCTACAATAATTAATAAGTATGGTGATATCATCCATTTGAAATAACTAAGCAAAATGCAACCTCACTGGGTAAATGTACCTACTCTAACTCTAACTCTCACAATCATGTGTATAAGTGGAGCTAACTCAATGTCACTCACAACATTCTGTTAGTACCCCAAGATGGTTTTGATGTGATCAACCAAGATTGGGTTAGGTCCTATGTTTTCTAACCTTGTGTCTAAGTGTGCAGAAGCTTAGGAACACAAGAAGTCGAGCAAAAGAAGTAGCAGACGAGAAGGATGGCTCGGGAGAGAGCCGACGGGCTCGGCGCATCCGAGGGACGCGGGAACTGTGGAAGAGTACACCGGTGGACGAGGAGGATGTGCACGGTGTTCCAAGGGATGAGAAGCAGAGAGGAAGCTTGCTCGAGGAGAAGGATGGAAATTGGGTTCGGGTGAGCCCTATTCCGGATGTCCAAGATCACCCAAGCGATCGGAAACTAACGGAGCCGACCGGAGCGAGCGGAGCCAAAGTTGCTTTGAGAAGCAGCGTCGTGAATGCACCTTCAAGGTGCTGAAGGCACCTTCAGCCCTCTTGAAGGCGCCTTCAGAGCGCAGAAATTGCCGTTGAAAAGGAGATGAAGTTTTATCTGTAAAGATAAAACTTTATCCACTCAGAGGCGCCTTCGTGCTCCCTGAAGGCGCCTTCGGGCTCCCGGAAGGCGCCTTCGGGCGTTGGGATAAGTTTTATAAGGGCTATAAAAAGACATCTAGAGCTAGGAATCTAAATACAACTTGTACACAACTTCTATATTGCATTCCTAGTCCTATTCTGAGCTTCTAGAGTTTGTAAGAGGCTTCTTCGTCCATAAAAGGAGATATTCTTCAGTAAGCTTATACTTGTCTTGGATTAACAACCATCTAGGTTGTAACCAAGTAAACCTTTTAAGCTTCTTTCTTTTTGCTTATGTATTTTATAGTTGTTGTACTAAACTAACTTATATCCCTGCAATAGATAGCTCGAGATTTTATTTTTAATTTGCAGGATATTCAACTCCTCCAGCCGGCCCACAAGGGACATTCACATTCCACTATCATAGGCTTGCTCATTTTCTAATTCTCTACCACCATAAAACATAGTACACATGAATCAAAAGGATTTATTCAAGAATTGAAATAAAGTCACAAGGAACTAAGAAACAAACAAAATGATAGAAAGAAAAGAAATCAATGAGGAAATGAGAGTATTGGAAGAATAAACCTGATGAGTTAGTTTGCAAATAATGTTGGACCTGTTTTACCACCAATGGAACATGTTTTACTCCTCTTCTTTACTATTTCATGTCTCCATTCTCTTGAAATTCCATCAATTATGGATAATTCAAATGTACATGAAAGTATTAGATTAAGCTTAAATTGATGTTGAAGAACTATTGACTGGATTGGAGCTACTGTATGGGTAAGTGAGACAATACTACAAGTTCCAACATTTTAATCCAACATGAAAACTGGCATAGATGAGAACTCCACTGATCAGTGTCTTATTGATATACATTTGTAGATTCTGCAGCTATCAGAAACCAATTATGATTTAATCTTACTAGAATCTAGAATTTGATCTCAGAATATCTAAATTGAGATTTCAAAGTGATACCAGCTCAGGTTATAAAGATTTCAGCTTAAGAAGAAGCATCATTTGGCATTGAGTTGATAGGTCTGGAGTTCAGTTTATATTCTGGTCAGAAACAACATGAAAAATTGGCACATTCAACAATCAAGGCAATTTTGGACTCTTGCATTTCAGAATCAACTTTCCGGATTTCTTTTCAGGATTCTGATTGATTTTCAAAATGTTGTACACAAAGATCTTGAGAAGAATGCCCATTGATTCGCTGAGTCTCACTCAACTTCTGCATTTTAGAAATTCAGCATCAAGCGAATGCTCTAATGAATTCTAATTTTTCTCTTCAATCTCAGTATTAAAACCTAGGATTTAGAGAGATTACAACTGGATTCATCAAAATTTTAACCTGGAATAAGGTATCATTTGACCATAGGAAAGGACAAGTTTCCTCAGATTTTTTTCCTAATTATAACCTCACAACAAAAACTTGGCACGTTAAAGGTTTAAGTTGATACATTCATTCACAACTTCATTTGCTTAATTCTAGACCTTGAGTGTCATTGGTTCTTGTTTTTAATTTTCCAAGAATTTTAAGCACTCAATTCCCAATTCAAACTTCCTCAACAACAGCCACAACAAGGTGAAAAATAGAATTTCAGTGTTTGTACAGTTCAGCAATCTACAACTTACTACAGTTACCAGCTGAAACTTTCAAAAATCCAGAATCCAACTATAGAATTTTTAGAATTGGTCTTAAGTTCCTGAATTGTGATTCCAAGGTAGCTTCAATTTCAATCAAACAGAATTCATATTGGAGAAGGGAATTATTTGGCACTGAGATGATAGGAAGTTGAGTTCTTGTTGCTATCTAGATTTGACAATCCTATTTGGCACGAATAAGGATTCTTTCATATATCAGCTCTCAAGATTTGGTTTCATTCTTTTTTTTACAATTCAACAATCATCTCACAGGATTCAAATCTAGAATTTTGATTTCATGAGGTTGCAAGTTCCTAATCTTGAAGGGTGTGAAAGGTAAAGAGCACCAATTGTAATATGAGACATAAGAGCTTAACTTGAACATTACATTAATAAAAAAAAATGCATGAGGAACTTGGCTCAATGCAACCTTATGCTGATAAACCAATTGCATTATTATTATCCTGATAAACTGATTTCTGGACATTGTGCACTGCTATAGTTTTAAAATCAGATTTAAGAGAGCTATGGGTTTGATCATCGAAGACTTAGAGGGAAGGTGACATCAATTGACAATGGTAGATTAAAAACTTCTCTTAAGGTCATTGGTACACACTTGCTACAAGGGTTGGCACAAGAAAATCAGAACAAATTTTTTCAACAGATTAGTTTCAGAAACATCTAAATTTCAGAATATGCTTGCCTAAGTTGTGAGGAATCTTTGCAAAGGAGGGGCTCACATACACAGTTATCAAAGCAACACAATCTAACAGCTAATTAAGCCTTTGCATTTTTTCCAGATTCAAAAATTAGATTCCAGGGATTAGTTTCAGATTCTAATTCCTCAAAGTTCCAGATTTTTTATCACCAAAAACTCAATATGAATAGAATACCAAATGACAACTACCAACAACTTTACTTGAACTTTTACTGATCAATTGCTTGTAACAGAATTTGGCACGCTGCAAATTAAATCAATTCAGCTTATCAACAAATTCAGTTATCACTCTGAACATCTTTGTAATAGATTTTTGCTTTTCTTCCCTGCGATTGGCACTTGTTATCTGAACATCTTTAAGGATCATATTGTCTAAGTAATGACCCAGAACAAGGGTTAATAACTCCAACAGCAACCCTTGACTTGATTTCACAACTTCAGAATTTTCAAACAAATTGAAATAGGAAACCTCCATGAACCTCAATCATATTCAATCCTCCCCCACACTTAACCTTGTCCGTCTTGAGCAATCTAACCCATCAAGTTATCAAACAAACTCTCAAAGAAATAGGGCAAAGCAAAGATGATCGAAGATAAAAATGAAGAAAATTGGACATTATAAGGAAACAAGAATGAAAAATTGGTTGAGTGAGTTATGCAACTAGAATTTGGAAGGAAAATAAATCAAAGAATAGGCAAAGAGATGTCCTTCATCTTATTCATGCACACAAATGCTATTGTGATTTCAAAAAGAAGCAAAGCAAGTTCTAGAGTTCAATTGTCATGAGTGCATATCACACAAAAAAAGAATAAGGTGTAGGCATGAAGTAGTCCTCTCTAGGAAATTTTGGCAATCAAACTTAATTAATCAAAATAGAGTCCATCACCACACTAACCGATAGCATGCAAGTAAAGCATTCAATCATGTAAAATGACCTAAAACTTGATGGTCAAACTTAAAAAACAAACTTACCATTCTCAAAATATTACTAGAAAACACACAAGGAGAATATATTCGAAACTAAAAATGCAATATAGATCAAACAAAGTGCAAAGTATGAAAGCAACATATGAAATCAAAGTGTGAAAGTAAAGTATGAAATAAAAAGAAAAGTAAAGAACGGACTCCCCTTTATTCCCGACGGTTGTAAAAGATTTAGAAGTAGGAGCCACACCGATAATGTAATGGTCCTTCCTGGTGGTTGGAGTTGGTTAAGGTGCAAAATCTAAGTTGGAAGTGGAATAATTATAGTTGAAGTCAAGTCCACTCCATCCAACATTTTCCCTTTGAAAATTCTTCCTGGAGGTTGAAGGTGGTTAAGTTTTGGAGTAACAACTCCGGAAGCCTAAGAAAACCTGCAAGACTATGAAGAGAAAATTCCTCCCACATGCATGTGGGGTAAGAAAGAAATGAAACATAATAGTCTCTACACAACATGTATTAAGAAATGTATCACATCCAATAAAATAAATAATAGGTACCTGTTAGTAAGAGCCCTAGAGCCAATCAAATATTGATTGTTGTATGGACTCAATCTATCAAATTCCAATATTAATAAAGGTATTTTTTTGGTTATTATACTTGTATTGGTGCCAATACCTAAGTATAATAATGTCCTTGAGTAGTAGGTTCACATCTATATCAATCGATTAGTTGAATCGATAGTGAGAT
>JBAMIE010179374.1:0-13492 GCA_037177295.1 Kaempferia parviflora | reverse complement strand
AGCAGAGGGATCAAAACCACAGCAGGACCTAACCTAACTTAGTTGGTCACATCAAAACCACCCAGGGGACCAACAATAATACTATGTGATTATTTTGTATTTTACTTCTAAGGGTAAAATGGAAATTTTGATTAATTCCCATTGCCAAATTTAAGTCAAACCAAACAATATTAATGGGAATGATATCCATTCCGGTATCCATACCAAGCACCATCAATTCAGTAATCATTCTCATTGCCATTAACCTCTCAATCAAAACTCATTACCATTTCAATTGTCAAATTTATACCAAGTGTCCTCTTACTAACATTTCAATTGTCAAATTTATACCAAGTGCCCTCTTACTGTTTCTAACAAGAAAAGTAGAAAATAGATGTTAAAGATGATAGATGAAGATTTTGGAACCTTTAACCTCATCCTGACAGACCACCATTGCAACGACTTGACTTAAGAAGTGCCACTTACATGGCTAGGTATGAAATAACATTGACGGTGTTCCTAGCTACATGGAAAGTAGTGAGGGAACAAGAATGGCGGCTAGGACGTGGATGTCGATGCGGAGAACTCTGATACTTGTTTAATAATTCATTTTTCAAGTTTGTCCAAATAATTACATTGCACAAACAAATCATATTTGATCATCTGTAAAGCTTACTTACATTCACGAATAACTCCAAGTAACAAGTGACATTTTGATAAACGAGGTAAACTTTAGAGAGCAAAAAGAAAATTTTCCCTAACAAATAACTCTCCTTGGATATTTGAATTATATTACTCGAGCATACAGCAATAACAACAGCCAGATTGGCCATGATTAAGCCTTAACATTGAGTCATTTCTACATGCAGAAGAGATGAGGAATAAACATCATGGAATATAGTAAGGGAGGAGAAGAAGCTCTGGCAATGAAGCCTTGATGCTCAATTTTAAGATGACAGAAACTACTACATTTTTTTCTGAGCAACTTCGATGTATTGCTCGGCAAGCTTTTTCACCTTATCGCCTTCCTTAATGAGAAAGTTAGCGTTTTTAGCATCGCCATGGTATCCCATCACTTTATCGGTGGCTCTCCCGACGGCCCATCTGTATTGCTCGACTGTAATCACTCCGCTTTTGCAAAGTGGTCTGATGTGTTCTTTGATATATGCCTCAACCTGAATCACAAGAAATAGAGATGTTGACTGGAGATAGAATACGAAAGTTTAGCATGTTTTAAAGTAGACTTCTAAATTCATGTGCAGAAACTACGCCATAAGAGTCGAGGCTTTCCAGTGAAATTATAATGTATATCGTAAAAAAGTAAATAGAGCTGGAATTGTAGGAACCAATGGTTTCTTGAATTCTGCATAGACTAGTTTTCTATGCTCGTCATGGCTTGAACTAATAAATAGAAGTCCCTAATGTAATTCAACAGTTCTACTTTTATCCCTTCTACCCTTCTCTGTTAATATCACCTCTTTGTCCTCGCGCATATTATGTTCTCTGATAATAGATCATCCTTCGATCCTTCACCTCCAATTTTCACCTTACTATACTTTTTCTCCTTAATCATAGTTAAACCAGACAGTCGTTCATGATCCTAATCCTTAATATAGTATCTAAAGATGGAAGAACAAAAAAATTATGAAGTTTCATTCCAAATGGAAAAATATTTTATACTCGATACTCATTTGCATAGCATGGTAAATGCAAATATGGCAACTAGTTCATGTTACAATCTTCAACATGTTTGAATTTACAACACTCAAATATTCATTACCCAAAAAATGTCAGGCATATGGCACATTCATTTCCACAAGACATAAATCTTTAAGGATATTCATAAAGAATGCTAACCTTTTTGTAGACAGAATGAGATGACTCGGAAGAACTAGAACCACTGGGCTTAGCCAGTTCCATGTTAGGAGCAACTTCACAGCTTAAAGAATCTGATGAACTTTTTCCTCTGGAAGATACACTTTTCGGAGGAACCTCATCACCAAGAACACTATTCTCAGATAAGCTATTGGTTTCCAGCTTAGGCACTGCAGATCCATCTTTTGAACTATCACATTTATTTTTATTATTGATGCCACTTGAGCAAGCATCTTCCCTCTCCATCACATTGTAGTCCTCCCCAATAACATCAGTTGATATTGTTTGAGCTTCTTTTTTTAGTTCATGCAACTTGTTGGGCTCGGGTGAAGAGAGTTCATTGAGTTTTTCTTGTTGAAATATAGTAGTTGAAGAATCAAACTTAACTAACACATTTCCTTTGCCACATGCATTTTCTTGCTGAAGTAAATTCAAACAATTAGATGATGGTGCCTCGACCACCACATTATCGTGATTATTGACAGATAACATTTCTGCAGAACTCTTAGATTTGGAAGATGGTGCCTCGACCACCACATTCTCCTGATTATTGACAGATAACATTTCTGCTGAACTCTTAGATTTGGAAGAATCATAGTTGGAACCTTTAAATGGTTCTTCTGGGCGTGATACTATGCTCTTTATTGTAACATTTCTATTTTCTGATTCTGATCCTTTTGAAGAATTTGCACAACTGGAAGATGCAGAGTATAAGTCATCATCTAACTTAAACATTGAATCTTCATGTGTACACTGAGGATGGATAACAACGGGAAGGATATTTTCAACTTTTTGATGTTCGCTATTTGGCCCCACATCATTATTGTGATCCTTTATAATTCTAACAGGACTGCTAGGGGGAGAATCGCAAAGACCAGCAACTCTCAGTATTTCTTCAACATCAGCGAACCCAACTGGTGTTATCTTTGAGATAGTTTCTTCGGTATTCTGTTTTTTACCATTTTCAGGATTTTCAACTCCCTGATCCACACTACAATCTTTGTTTACCATTTGATCAAATGTAGTTGCATCTGATTGAAGACTAGTGCACTGAGATAGAATTTGTGCACAAAGACTCATGTAAACCATCTTGCTCTTTGATCTTTCTGAAATGTCCTTTTCTACATTAATTGCATCAGCTACAGCCAACTCAACATCAGCAGTTCTGCGAATCACAGATAAATTTGTTCTCCTTAAATAATGCTCAGCCATGCGGTATAGTTGTGCCTAGAACATAAAAGAAACTCTTAACATTCATCTCTTGCTTTAAGAAAGCCAATGACAATGAATAATTAAGTAGAATATGGAAGCGTTTAAGATAAACTTATGAATCAAATAGTTATAATCTAGAGAATAGCACAAACTAGAACAGAGATAAACCAAAATGGTAGGAGATGGATTATTGAAGAAGTATACTTGTTCTAAATATTCATCTACTGTTAATATTATGGCTACAATGCATGTAATATTTTGCAGGGCAATATTGTCTAGAATTAGCAACAGGGAATTGGGGTTATGCTTGCAGAAACTGTAAAGATATTCTTCCCTGTAGGTAGAAGGCATGTCTCAAAAAATGAAGAGAAAGGCATAAAATGATTAAATCAATGTCACACCTGCCTGACTGAAAATGGAATTATCTTCTGGCGTCCAGGTGCTGGAACCGGTCTCATGTCACTAGGAAGTTGGGCCTAGATAGTTAAAGAAATAAAAGAAAATGCTATATATGTCAACAAGAAGCTCTAATAACTACCATAACTAACAATCCAACAATCAAACATGTACCAGCAATGGATAGTTTCCCTTGAGTAGAGCCCCATCTTCTTGAATGTCTTGGACTGCCCTTGAACTCGTAGAGGCATTCTTTCTAGCGAGAATCTCCATTGCCCATTTCCTTTTAGCACTCTTGTCCATAGCAGATTTATTATCTGTCTCCTTCAGATTTGTTGAAGAAACAGATGTCTCCTTTGAGTTTTGTGCTTTGCTTTTAAGAATACTTGCAGCCAACACTGAAGAAGTTCCTGACTTTTGTTTTAGAGCAACTGGAGCACAATTATGCTTTCCCTCATTACCTGACAGTTGTGATTTAGTCTGGAGCTTCGAACCTTTTGTTATACTAGCAACAACATCACATGAAGTATCATTAGCAAGAATTTTATCCTTCTCCTCGCCAACCACAGCAGAGAGAGGCTTGATATCATTCTTTCTTGGGAAAACTGATGCATCAGCTAAGTATACTCGAGATAAAATGGAATTTTTTGCATCTCCTTCAGGACTCAAATCCATACTCACAGAGCAAGGAGCTGATACCTTCTTTAGAAGCTCAAGAACCGACTGCAGGGTCTCAATTTTTTCAGGCTTTACTTTTGGACATCTGTGTTTCCAGAATTCAATGTCCCAATCCCTGTCCCAAGCTCGCCTTCGCCGCCCACTTGTTGTAGCATAAATTTTTTTGGTCAAGTTTTCACGTATTTTTCCTTTTTTGAGCAATTGTTTCCTAATTCGAAGATTAGGCTCAAACTTATTAGTTACTTCAATTCTGGGTTTCATGATCACTTCGCGAAATGCTGTTAAGAGTTGGCTGTGAAAGGTACTATCCTTAGAACAAGAAGTTTTGTCCTGAATAGCTTCTTCTATCTCCTTTCCCAGTTTCTGAACCATAATTTCCTTATCTACCTTATCTCCAACTCTTCTCATGATCTTCTTCACTCTAAGCCCAACCAAATCATCTATGTTTCCTTTAAGTTTGTTTACTCTTCCTCTTTGACCATCGTGGGGTTTATGTTTACGTTCTCGAACAATACTCATTATATCTGGAGTCAGAACTCCATCTTTTGCACCATATTTTCTATCATCATCATCATTATCTGTAACAGCCTTCGAATAGATTGGAATATTAGCATTAACTCGACTTCCTAAAGGTTTCATCAGAGATATCTTATCTAATTTAAGTTTCTTTGAACACTCCACAGTTTGTGTTTCAACCTGACATTCCTGTTTTCGCTTTCCATTTTGCTTGCTTATGGAATGTACATCCCTGCAGAGTGAAGGTGAAGAAATGAAATGAAACTAGAAACTGAACTTGCATAAACTCAATTAATAGAATGAATTGGAACACCATCATTTGTTGGAGGTAATTATTTTTCTACGTTGCTATATGCATGTGAGTAATTTACTAATGAAGCATTAATTTAGTAGTTCTACTAAGTACTAACCACCAACGACCAAAGTTTTATTAAACATATCACAGAAGTACAAGTTGAAAAATGACCGTAAACACATGTGATTAATTTAATGATAACTAATCAACTATTTAGTCTTTGATCTTCTAGGTAGTAGAAACCATATTTCTAAGAACTTGTATACAGCACCAACAACAAACCCTATTAATTCCAACACATTTGCTCTACTAGTTACAACAGATTTTTAAGAATTTGCACTTTTATCCTTTTTTACTGTTTGGTACATTGCTTGGAGGTATTCGTGGATGATGCATAGAGAAGACATAAATTTGTCAAAAATTTAAAATGGTCAGTCTGAACACAATTACCTCGTAAATTCTTTGATTAAGACTTTGAATGCATTGACATTGACATTATACAAGCAACATGCACTTATAAAAACAGGCAATGGTAGTATTTCTTACATTATAAAACCATTGGATTCAACTGTATTCTCCTTCATAGAAACTCCAGCATTGGATTCAATTGTATTATCCTTTTCTGAAGATTCAACTTTAAAATCTTCTTGACAAATGGCATTAACCACATCCTCAACAGAACTAGTGATAATCCCATCTACTGCAGAAAAGTAAAACAAAAACAAGAATGAACAAGAATTCTTTTGATGAAACAAAAACAAGCCATCAGTAAACAGAATGACAATGTCAAGTGAAACAACTTGTAGTAGCTTCCATCCTTAACACTCAAGCAATCATACACAAATGAAACACATAATTCACTAAAGCTATTCCAACAGTCAATGATGGCCACATCAACTGAGTCAGAATTATCCCATTTAAATAACATTATTTACATGCTAAAATGGTAATCCTCCTGACTTAAGTTAAAAGCATTGGAAAGAGATGTCCTATCAAATTCACCAAGACATTTGAGAACTAGTGAGATTATTACCAGAACACAAGATTTTATTGACAGCGAGTTTAAAACAAAAGCTATCATGTTATCATTGATTTTTGTTTAATAGTTTACTGTTGGAATAGAGTGGTTGCTACTTTGAAGCTCAATGAGAAGATTAATTTATCACATTCCAATAGTCAGAAAGAAATCATCCTCAGCAGAAAAATAATCTACAAATCAAACAATAATGAACACCCAATTACCTGACATATTACACTCATCTGGATTGTGTAAGCTTCTACTAATAACTAATGAATCGTTGCCAGCAACATCAGCTAACTCATCAACTGAAAATTTATTTACAATAAGATCAAATTTTCAACAGAAACTAGTTGGGGAATATGCAACCAATAAACTTTAGGGGGGAAAAGAGAGCAAACAATAGCTGAAACAAGGGAAAAAAACTGCTAATTGTTATATTAAAAAAAAGAGAGAGATGAGTAAACAGCAACATAACAACTTACATTTATCTTGATGAAGTTCAGCAATATTTTGGTAAGACCCACATGACAATGAAAAAGAGTCATCATGCTCATCATATCTAGAAGAATTGCACATGGTTTCTTCTGCAAAATTATCTTCTAGAGGTCTGTGCAGTTGAACTTGTGATAACCCTGTTGTTGAATCAAGAATATTTGAAGGTGCACTTGACAGGGATGGCAATGATGAAGGAGCTTTTTCCAGTTCATCATCAAGCTGTTCAATTTCAGGTGACCTATCCAACAAACACTTACGGTTATTATCTTCTTCAGTATCCATTCCATCAATTCGGTCTTTGCTGTAATCCAAGTCATTACATCTAAGATTGTAACCAGCAATCTTATCAACTGGAACATTGAGCAGAATATTATCAACGTTAGAATTGGATAAAGATGTTTCATTTTCTTTTCTCATGTTTGTATTTACACGATTCTCCAATGAAGAAAAAACTTTATTTGCATCTATCTGATTCTTTGGAACCATTGAAACAACAACAGCTGTTTCTCCATCATCAGCAACAGATACTGATACCTTTCCAAGAAAAGAATGGTCAATTGCCCATCTGAGTTCAGGATCATTTGAAACAGAATTCACTCCTTGATCTTCTACAGAAACATGATCTACATTTTGTAATTCTTCAACAGATAAGCACCTAGACAATAAAAGCCAAATAGAAAACATTATTGATAGTTGATACCATCATAAAAAATGAAAGAAAAAGAATTACTTACATAAAAAATCATATTGGCATTGAATCAATTCAACAAAAAATTGTGTCACAAGCTCAAAACTTAATGGGTGTTATCGTAGCTGAATTACCTAGGACATAACCAAGAACCAACAGATGTGGACTCAGGGTGAAATCCAACGCAAAAGGCATGATACCTGCCTTCAACAGTAACATACATAATGTTAAAGCATGTCATACAACAGATGAAAAGAAAATATATAACAAACATAAGCAACATAATATTGGTGCCAAAAAGTTGATTGAATTGGCTAAAATCTTCAGAAGAATTAAACTCCAAAGAGAAATTTCTCATCTATAAACTGAAGGATTAGTAATCTAAAAGCCAACAGGAGCTACAGTTAGATTTCCTAAAGCTCCTCACAGACATGGAAGATGAATTATAAGATGGCAATTCAGTATATGTACCTTTTCAAGGAAAGTCCACAATATAAAATTAAATTAAGACTTAAAGATAATTCCTAGCTTAGGAGTTACTGAAAGAAGCTGATTATAGCACAACCATTTCATCATCTATACAATTACCCACTTATGCATGTACTTAGCTTTAAAAATAAAAATTAATGAATCTAGTAATTTCTTAAGGCTAATACTGTTGGAGGGCTAAAGTACTAAGCACCCAAAGTTTATTGCAGTTACATAAAATTGATTAAGAAGACAATAGAAGATGTATTTAATATCCACCATATGTCACACGAATCACAAGCAATTGATGTGTCAAAAGCTAAATCATCTTCAATTGTTGTCAATCCACTTCGAACCTTGCAACCATCACCATCCAAACATGCAACTGCCTGAAGGAGAATATAACTGTATTAGTACTGATTGCAAACCACAGCATGCAATGGTGGAACAGTGCAAGGAGAACATCCTTACATCTTCACTAATGTAGTATGAAGGAAATGACAATGTATTGTTCTTCCCTTGAACACTCCAATCTTCATCTCTATGAAGAAAAGAAAGAAGGTTGATACCCATATTTCTCAGACAATTGCATAAAAAAGCACTTGAGACTAGACATATGAACGGTGAATGTAAAATTCAGCCTCCTACAGATAACAATATGCATGGAAATAGAGGTCTAAAGATGAACTGTCAATAAAATCCTTTTTTGTATCAAGCTTCTATAGGCAATGGCCAACAACAGATTAACAATCAATCACAAATAAAGAAACCATTAATTTTCAGGTATTACACCTAAAAAAACAGCTTTAAGACACCAAAAAAAAAACAAAAATTTCTTGAATGGCTAATCACAATTTTAAGTTGTTGATTGACATGAAGGCTACAGTGAAAAAGCTGATAGCTTCCAGAAAAGCTAAAAAGAAAAGAAAACCATCACTGCACTAATTTTTCAAGCGGCTTGCAAGAAACCATACAAAATTCAAAATTTCAGTAAAGCAATAAGACAGAACCACAGGAAGTGATCTTGTTTGCTTCTTGGAGTTATTTATACTTAGAAAACTGATCAACATTTTGCAATCCACCAGGTAGCAATTTGCCTATTTACAGTAATGCAACCAAAACGCATCTGTCATGTTCAATCTCCTGATGGGTATGGCGCCATATTGCCAAGTCACTAAGCATTCTCCAAGCCATTCAAGATGCTTTATATGCAGTAAAAAATGATAATAATGGTAGACTACCAGTTATGCAAATATTAGTAAATATTACTTAATGACTAATAACTTAAATATGTAAATAATTAACAATTAATAATAAACTTCCATAATGCTAAATAAATTACCAGTTATATCTTATTCTTAATAACCTGTATATTTAATAATATCAGATTATTGTTAATAATATTTTATGATTAGTAAATAATACAAGATTATCAATGCATCAATAAATAAAACTTAAGAGTTAATTATTGATAACGTATATTATTAGCTCATGATCATTTATAAAATAGCATTATAATTGATATATTATGATAACTTTTTACTTGAATAGTAGTATTAAACTATTTACATTGAATACTCAATTTAAATCCTCAACAAAACTCTACATCCCCTTCACTGTTTCCTGCCTTGTTATCAAGCTCCACCACTATCTATTGTGCAATTACTAATGTCTCCGCAAGACTGAGTTTCACTGCAATACACTGCAAGATAAAGAAGTAGATGCAAAGATTTTTTTTTTTTTAATACAAGCATTGTCATCTAGACCGACCCCACTTAGTGGGATAAAAGCCTTGGTTGTTATTGTTGTTGTAAGCATTGTCATCTAGAGAGCAAATCTTGGAAGAGTTTGTGCAAGAGAAGTGTTCATTGTTCAAGAGTTTTGTGTGGGAGAGGTGTTTGTGCAAGAGGAGCTCAGGGCTTTGAATGAGAGAATAAAGAGCTCAGCATTTCTTCATTTTTTATAGTTTGTGAACTTTCCAGTCTGACCACCCAACATCCAAAACTAGGCAATTTCACATTAGCACCTAGCTAATGACACCTGCATAGGCATGTGCCAATGCATTCATCCTCATTTCTCCTAGGCAACTAGGCAACTAGGTAACTAGGCAACTGTCTAGATATCTTTTAAAAACTATGCTCATATGTCTGAGAGTTGTTTAGTGATGTTAGCAATGAAGGAATTTAACCAACACATATGACATATCCTTCATTTTCCAATTTGAGAGCATCCCAATGCTCATTAATGCACCAAATAGCAAGTGAATGGAAAGATCAGGAATCAACTTATAATAATCACTAACGATTGATAAATGTACTGGCGTTTTTATTAGTTCAAAAAACATTACCTGGAAAGCAAGTAATTCTCAACACTAGCACTTCCAGTGGTGTCATATACCTACATTTATGCCACACAAGTAATGAGATATGGTGAAGATGATGCCAGTTAGAAAATTCAAAATGAATATGAAAGATGCAGATCAAATCAAGATCCAAATGAGACATATACACAGCAGATTTAGTATTAGTAAATGCATGAGCATTTACATCAATTATAGATGCATCAATGCAACAATACAATGACCCATTTGAAGGACTAGAGGGTTGATTTGCCTAAATAATATACTCACTGGCAAACAAGTGATAAGCTGAAATTCATTTTTACAAATTGGACAGCAATTTGTAATGGTAGCCCAGTTGTCAACGCAGGCAAAGCAGAACCTGGAATCACATATGAAATGGAAGTAAAAGAACTAATAGTGCCATAAATAATGGAGTAAAATGGCGAATTGCAACATTAAACTACACAAGAATGGCGCCAGCATCAAGGCTCATCGTGAACCAAATGATTATGCAAGAACATGAACTAAGGTTTGTTCCCTCTAGGTGATGATCCTAGGTGCAGCAATAAGCATGGACCCTATTAATATTATCTGAACAACTGCATGAATCATTAATATCTGACTACGGCATGGATTTAAAAGAAGAACGAATATAGAATAAGGAAAACAACAAAAAAGCCAATAATAAAAAGGAAGCAAAACACAATCTAATAATGAATGTTAGAATCACCAGCATGAAATAAAAAAGAAAATAACAACATAAGAGTGACAAGATTGGTGAAATAGGTAATCACAAGAGCAACTCAAAAAATGTGCAGAACTGATAGCTATTGTCAAATATTTGAACTATATATGCATGAATATAAAAGTAAAATGTACTCAATAAATAATTTTAAGAAGACTGAAATTTGCTCAATAAGAATTTAGCAAACGAACCACTTAACAATGTTTCTCAAATAATTTACCATAACTAGACCAGTTTATCCTGTTAACACAAGTATATCCTAAGTATTATAAGACACCAAAACATATATTAAGTAAGAAATTGCATGACCTGTATTTTCATACCAAAGATAATAACGGAAAAAGACAAGATCACTATTCAACCCATCATCAACATGGCATACCAATGATTGCAGCAATCTAGAGCCCCTCTATCAATGACTACATCCATACATATTCCACATCTTTCATTCTCAAACAAAATATCTTCCTGCAAGGATGATGTGCACTATACAATTGTCAGAATGCTAAAAGATCAACATGTTTAATTCTGAAATGGAATATCCTTATGGAAGAATGATGAATAATATACAGATATATCATGCCAGCATAAGCACAAAGTGACCAAAGTAATAGCTAGGCTATGTTACCAATATTGCATTATTACAATCAATTTCTTAGATGAGATTATCTACATAGCAATACACACCGCCAGATGCAATAGGATCGTCTTAGCTGAATCCTGGATACTTCAGGTAAATTGTCTTTGATTTTTAAGTAACAATGTTTTGCACAAATAAAACTAGGTGATGCTTGGCTAAATAAAAATTCACTTATAAACAAGGATATTTAATTTAGAAAGGAAATCAAATATTTAGATTCCCTTCCTAGTTATAATGGTGAAGGTAACCGTACTTGCAAATGTAACAAGTAAACCCCATAGGCAATTCACAAAGGTCTCTCGGCTCCCAGTGACAACTGTGCTATGCAACACATTATTGGCTTCAAAGTCCATTATGTAGTCAATTTTATACAGAAACTAATCGTTCAATAATGGATGGAAATTAAAAAAAAAACGTTTGCATATTCTATGAGGTATACCAATTCTTGAAATTTGGTTCACTTTATTTTTGACAAGAAACTATTGCAATAAAGAAAAGATGTCATTAGTAACAGATGGAAAAGTTACTCAGACGTCTCAAATACTGAGTCAAGAAGGAATTACCCTATCATCTTCATCTTCAACTGTTTCTATATATTCTCCTTCATTACTCTCCTGTAGATACATTTGATTGTGAAACCAATACGTGATCTGAAAAAGTAAGAACAAAACATCTCAACACAAAATAGTTAAATAAATATCCACAGTAATCTATCATTAGAGTAAGCTGGAACATTCATTGTAGATCAAGATCGGGGAGACGATAAGATATGTTCCAACAACGAATTGGTTAACAAGGAAAAGCATTTTAAGGGGAGTAATGAGTTCCTGATACAGTTGAAATTGGGCCCTCTAGAACCCCTCCGGAAATTAGCCTGAAGCTAAAAATCCTGCGGAATTCATTTGGAATCAACAAAAAACGGTGGGGTAAAAAAAAATCAAAATCAGAGGGATCCTTTTCCAACCCGGCTGATGCCAAGGTGGAATCTTGTAGCCGGCGGGCAAGTAAGGCTGACTTCACGGGACTGGTTGACAATCAATCTGAGAAAAGAAAGAGAGGAAGAAACTAAAGAGAGAACTAGGCGGAATAAAAGAGAAACAAGAAACAACCTTTCGACCGTAGACTGTTCAAGCACAACGGGCGACGCGGATTGCTGCGACGGACCGATCGAACGGGACGCTTTACCAGCTCAGCCGCACTGCGCGAAAACGCGGGTGATGCGGGAGGTCGGTGGCTGCGCTGACTTGCCTATGCTTTGGAATCTCCTCGCTCTGGAAGATAATTGAGGATGGAAGAAAGGGGCTAAGGGCATCGTCCGCCGGCGACGGAGGAAGTGGGCGGCGAGGGGTTTGTTGCCGTCGTCGGAGCGAACCAGCGTGCATTGGACGTTATAATTCCGGCCCGTTGCCATACACGGAATTTTGTTGGGCCAAGTTAATCAACAATTGGGCTGTTTTTAATGCGCTCTGTTAAAAGAAGCTTCAAACCGGCCCATTTCGCGCCTCTTTCTTGAGGCCTTTGACAAAAGGAGCGAAAAAAAAAAATTCAAGATTAAAAAAAAACACAGAATAATAAATAGAAAAAGATGAGATTTTTGTTCCTTATTTTTTCTCAAAACTGATCAATAAGTTTATCAAATCATTTAATTTTGGACAAACCACGATCTAATTTTAATTTGTCTTACCAATTCCAGTCCCGGTTAGAATTTTTTTTTGGTTTATTTGCAAGTCAATAAAAAAATATTTAAAGTCTTTTAAATAATTCCTTGCATGATTTTTGAAAGGAAAACTTTTTGTAAACTTGAATGGTTCAATGGAACTCTGAATGTATGCAAAGTTAGGGTATAAAGAACACTTAACAACCATATTAGTTGGAAAAATAAAAGTAAATATCTAATTTTATATAGAAGTCACATACCTTGAGTGCCACAACTTTGCGGTGTAGATTACACAAAGATAATAGTGCCACATAACGTAACACCCAATCCATTGTTATTGGTGAACTAATCCAATTTATAAAAAGAAACCTTTTAGTGAAACAAATTATATTTAAGGAGAAGGTAGGAATACAAATATTAAATGAAATATACGATGACGCTAATGTGACATGGGATAAGATGGTATCAAAATTGAAAATAGTAGCT
>JBAMIE010179366.1:0-13495 GCA_037177295.1 Kaempferia parviflora | reverse complement strand
CAGAGGGGCAATGGCCAACCAAAACATGAGATGTCTAAGAGAACGTGGAGGCATTGAAGAACATTCTATATCATCTAGGTAACAAGAGAATAGAACCTACTCTCCACGGCACAAATTCAATATCCAGTTCAAAAATCATGCAAAGGCTACAATAAGCAGAGGAGAGAAGCAGACATGCATTTCTCCACAATGCTATCTACCAAATACCTACACGATGCTTAAGTTTGACACCATAGCAAACAACATAATTTTCCAGTCAATTACAAGGAAAAAGAAATTTCATATGTTTAATACCGGTGTTTGTTTCTATTGGAAGTCCAAGGACCACTAACATTTGTTTAAGAGGGCCATCTAATGTGTACAGCCATCTAGAATGCTAAGACTATTGATAAGACACAAAACATAAAGCTTCGAATCACACAGAAATTGGGACAAAATTAATAAAGCACAGGATAACTATCTCACACGCACATAGGTGCTCCCACAATAGTAATTAAAGAAGAGATGTTATTAATTGAAAAATAATGCCTAACATTTTTATAGACTCAATATCAATTAAATTAGAAAATAAATGCCACTATTTAAAAAATATAATCTCCCCATCAAACATTAGATTAAAAGGTACCAATTAAATTACTAAATTAAAAGAATAAATTATACAATACCTAAAATAGAATATTTGTAGATCAATCCAAAATTAAATTTGAAATTTTTAAGTGATTTCTTGTTTGCATCATTCTCCCAAGGAGATCTCAACTCCAAGCGACAAGTTATGAGCATCCCTTCTCAGACAATCGTTTCTAAATCTAGAAAACAGTTGCTTCACCAATTTTTTATCATAATTTTTATTCTTCGAGTATCCCTTCAAATGAGTAAGAAACAAGTGCATTTTGCTCCTGCTTAATTTTAATTTTTAAGTTCCTTATTAGTATTCCATTCTGATAAAAAAGAAAATATCTTAGCTTATCGTTGGCAAAGACAATATCCCCATGTTCATAACAATTATGGGGCATAAAAATGATACCACTAAGACTCAAATTTTTTATAATACGGATAAATAACCTACAAATAAATAATATGAACTTATGAAGTACTTCTAAAGTGATGAAAAAATTTAGATTTGTGAATGCATGATAAGAGTCTATCATATCACTAAATAGTTTATAATACATTAATATAATTCATTATTAGTATCAGCATGTGTCTCTGATATCAACTCAGTAAAATATGAGTTAGACAAGTGTAGATAAGCAAACTAACTTATTAGGTTGACGAGCTCTTGAATCATGAATAGCTATAAAGGACTCATAACAACAAAAGTTTTAATTGACTTAACAAATTTAAAATTGATATCTTGCGTTCCCCTCTCATTATGCTTATTTTGCTCAATTTTGTCTTTTGACTTTTTTGCATAACAAGTTATGAGCTTAAATCTTGGTAGGTGGTCATTTCAAAAGAAAAGGAGATTTTTCTAACATTGTATCATTAAAGGGCTCATATAAGGTCCCATTAGAGGACTCCTAGAATATTATTAGAGAACTCTTCTAAGGTTAAGTTATTAGCATATTTTTAAACAACAGTAACAATCCATTGATGATGGGTGAAGTAGACTTTATATTCTGTAATGTATGTCATTATAAATAGCCCATTGAACTAATTTATGTTATGGATGTAGCTGAAATATATGTCATCATACTGTAAATTCATTTAAGGATAGTTGTTTAGGTTTTTTAAATTTATTAAAGTTTTTCTTCTTAAATCATGTGGATATATTTTTCTATTAATTTTCTTTTTATTTTATGTCAATGTACAGTGGGTTCTACTGCTACACTACTATCATGTAATAGTGATTTTGAATACTAATACGAATGTGTTAGTTGTTGGCAACCTGTACTAGAGTACAGTAGACGTTATATTATATTGGTCAAAATGATCTTTCTAATGTTGCTAACTAATACTATCAAAACTAAGAATATCAATTCTAACTTGTCTAGGCCTACATCAATCATTATTCCCTTAAGAAGCACCGGGTTTTCTTTAACCATGACATATAATTATGAGTGTGTATATTATTTATGGAGTTATAAATGTATAAAGAATATTTAGATAGTTCATTCTAATTCTCATAAATCAAATTGAGTGTTCCATATGATAGTTGGGTTTATATCTCAGTCTCGAAATCTACATCTATTATGTATTTTGGAGTTTATTTCACTCATCATGTCAAACTAAGTATATCAACAAGAAATGATAAGTATAAAGCAATGAACAAATAATGATGATATAATAAATTAAAGTACAATGATGGCAATATGATGGATGAAAAACAAACTAAAGTTTAAGGAAAGAGTTTATGCTTATGATGGGGATTGCCTTAAATGTGCATAATATACTTTTCTTCTGAACTATCAAGATATCACTTGGTCTCCTGGCGCATGTCATAGGATTGCTAAAAAAACAGGAAAAAGAAATCATCCACCCTCTTCAAGGAAAAGAAAAATTCAATCTAACTTATTTTAAAGCAATATAACCAAAATTTATCCAGCAGTTTTCTGCAGTTATAAAAATGCTAACTCTAACAAAATCTGATCAGAGCTCTCTCAACTAACAAAAAGAAACTTCAGATTGGAATGGCACCAAAAAATTAAGAAGCTCCATTCAAAAGGATACGATCTATTTTCCTAACTAAAACTCAATAGATGAGATTTTTCATATTACACAGGTAGGAATTTTTGAAACAATTAAGGAGGTATCTTACTACCATGGCAGAATGATGTGTTGTAAAGGTGAGGTTTTGTATTGATTTGATAGGTAGTATTCTTCTGTCATTTTTTTCCTCCCAGTCTTCTTTCTCATTATTATTTAGATATTACCTTTCATGTGTGCATAATAGTGTATGCTTGTTTTCCAGGTGATGTGTATGCCATCTTTGTTGGTTAATAAACAAAACACCTAGCCCTGATCAGACTTCAAATATGTATCTTCAAAATGAAAAAGTCAAGAAATATAAGATAATCCTACAACTAAAGGGTTTTGAACACCTGACACTTACCGAAGACACAGATTCATATTGAATATTTTCAGCTATTCCATTATTGTGCATGTAAGATTTTCCATTGAAAGCAGACTCAATTCCCATCTTATCCATTTGCCTTGCATCCCTTGAAACTGGATTACTGTTTTCATCTTCAATCAACTGAAGTAGTTTTATTATGTAAGTACAAAGTTAAAAAAAGATGATTAACGTTCAGCATGTCAGTAATAAAATAAAGCAGCAAACACTAGTACTTACTGAGGCTGATTCCAGATAAATAATTCCATGAAGATTCAACCTAACTTTCACTTTAATTTTCTGTCTTTTACCTTCATGGACGGGAAAAGGTCCAACCTGCAGGATCAGCAACTAGAACATTATCTTAGAAAGCGTAGTCTTAACATTAACCTACCAAATAGTGTAGAGTATCATGAAACAATACAACTAATAGAAAATGAACAATTTATTTCAAAAATGAAAGATTGTTAATTCAATAGAACTGTCCCAAGTGAGACACCCAGCAGAACTACAGCTTTCTGAAATAATAGGTGCTTTCATCACTCAGCAGCATTCTCAATAACAGTTTTCTCCATGTTTTTACATTGGACAACATATCTAGCAATTTGTTTTTTGAATTGAGATATCATTTTGTTTCTGTTAGAGGTATAAGTCATCAGTTTAGTCACACATTAAACGTTTTAAATTAAGGATTTTAAGTTGAATCATATATCTGCACTATGTAATAGTTCTCCAAGAAAAATAAAATCATTACAATTTTTATTTTCCCCAGTTAACATGGTACACCACTTTTACTCCTAAGTTAGGTTTCCAAAAGAAATTCCCTTAGGAGGAAGCCTCCCCTCATCCAATCTATCTACCCACAGCCTCTCCTCATCCAATTGATATATGCAGCCTTATTTGTTATCACTTACTCAACTCAAATTGGTTCCAGAAACCACCACATACTCATTGCAGTTGAGCTCATTTGTGAACACCACGATTCCCATCCATTGGCAATTCTATTGCACAATTGTCCTTCTCCTCCATTCAACCTTCCCTGCCACAGTCCATTTAGGAGTGTGACTTCCGCACACAGTCTCATCCTCACACACCAACAGCAGCCCTGAAGGTCATGCATCCCCCTCTTCTTCCATAACCATATATCCTTTCTTTGTTCCCCCAGGAACCCTAGATCTATTCCACGACAATCAGCCTTAATCTTGCATTTCATCAAATGGGTGGCAATAGGATCTGCTGAGGTGGTTGCTCCACTTGCTTAGCCTCTTTGCAGAATGCACCAGCAAGGACAAGGTGAAGTAGGGATGGCATAAGTAAGTTCTCTTCTAGCAATGGAGTCACCACCTCTCTGTTTCTTTCTTGGGATACAACCTCTCCAGTAGAATCTGTCCTTATCTAGCAGCCCAATTTATTTTTCTAGTTTATTCATCCCTCATTCTGGTTAGACCAAGGGTTAGTAATTTGATGTTTGAACAATATGTTAGTTGGAGCAATCATATTTGGCCGCATGATTGTAGTGACCTTAAAATTGGGTCAATATGCCAAGAGGGTCTAGGTTAATTGGACACCAACAAACGAGGAAGCTCAATAAGTGGTGGCAATGGTAAAAGTCCAAATGGAGTCAGCAACTGGAAAGTCCAATAATTAGTTGGAAGATGGAAAGTTCAATAGGGATTTGAACTTTGGCAAATGGAAAAGCCAAACAATGATGAAAGCCCAACTGACAGAGTTTGGCAAGAAAAAAATCCAACAAGAATTGGCAATTGCAAAGTCCAATAGGAAGTTAGCAGGGCGTCCATAAGGAAGTTGGATAGAGAGTTAGCAAATGAAGTTAATAAGTGAAAAGTTCAACAGGGAATTAGCAAATGAAAAGTCTAATAAAAAGTTGGCAAATGGAAAGTTCAACGTGAACTTAGCATGTGTGGAACACGGTTAACTAGATGTTTAGCAAGTGAAAAAGGTCTTAGTAAGGCAAGATTGATTTGATATCAGGCAAGTGGAAGTCTCATAAGTGTTTTTAAACAAATGAAAGTCCTAGCAGGTTGTGAGGTGAGATACAAATATGAAGCTATCGATGCAAACATACTGACAAAGGCATAACCAAACACATGCACATGCAGCTGATAATATTCTCAAGAATGCCAGTAACATCTACATAGACTAAATGCTTGATCTGATTATGCATGATTATACAACTTGGCATGCAAGGAAAATTTCAAACTTTGATAAATTGTCAATTGAAAACTTTGGTAAAACAGGAAATACACAGCTTATATTTAGCAAATACCAGAGCCAGCTAAGAAAAGCATAAACATAAAACTCATACATAAACCTCATTTACCCTATCATATTATGAACTAAAATGAGGGGAGAAATGCAAGAACACTTATTTGAGACTCCATTATTGCATACTCCAACAATATAACCTATTTTCCAAATATTGTCTTGTGTGGCAATTGAATTCTACCAACATGATTCATCCTTGATGTGGATACTAAGTTTTAAATCTTTAAAAGTTGTTCTTTTTTTTAGTTTGTTGTAACTTTTGGGTAAGTTAGGCTACGAAACTTAGTTTTCATAGTTAGGTTTATAAAAAATGATTACAGCCCAAGTCATGGATATTTTTTTATTAAATGAAAATTTCCCTTTGTCAGATGCTCTATGTGAGATCGTTCTCATTGCCGCATCAAGTAGAACTAAATTTCTGATTTGGCATCATGTTCCTGTTCTTCTTCTCTCACACAAATAGCTCCTGTTTCCCACCTCAGAGACCTCCAACTGCACATATTTCAAACTAAAATCTATGCCATATATTGTAAAAGAACACAAAGAAACCTTATTGAAATAGAATGATGTTCAGAAATTTCTATAAACAAACAATAAAGCATATAAGTAATCAGTATAAAATGTGCATGGACACAGTGATTGTAAAAATTTAACAAGCATGTTTTACATCGACTTAAAAAGTTCACCTGGTAGCAGCTGATTTTTACTGAGGCACCAGGAGGAAGTTCACTTTGGTTGGCATAAAATGCTTCCATTTTAAACGAACTAGTTAGATAGAAAGAAAGTACTTTAACACTTGGAATCAGTTGGCCCTTCCGCAATAGAACATTACTTGACACAGTTGTAATAGGATCTTCATCCATTGCAAAATTAACTGAGAAAGGAAAAGAATCTAGCACCTGCAATCACCACTGGATATGCTTAGGTATCTAAACTAAAAAGCTATGTATACTAAAATGGTAGAAACCAACAAAGAATGGAAGATTCTGCTAACGGTTACCACAATACATGTTTCACCTTTTCTGTTTCAATTTTTTCTTAAAAAAAAAGGACCTAAGGGGAAGTTGTTAGCAAAACCACGTAGGTTGGGTTATGCATGCAGGGAATAAATCCTGGAATTTCATAGTTCATTCCAAATTTAACTAATTTCGTGGTTTGGTTTGTATTTATTAAGTGAGAATGAAATTAATGATTCCTTCAATAACTGTTATCAACATTACAGGCCCAATAACCCAGATCTAGTCATTCCCCCCTAACCCACGCCCTCGGTTAACACCCACAGCTCACCTATATCCTTTCATTGTATCTCTGCTACTGTTGCTTGCTTATTTGTCTCCCTCAACAACCTCAATTGACTACACAGTGACCACTAGCCACTTCAGCAACTATTTCATCCACTAACCACTTCAACAATGGTCATAACCTCCTCATCGCCTGACTCCTCCGCTCCCATCTCCAAGCTACATCATCCACCTTTTTCCCTGCTCATCCTCTGTTGTCCCGACACTCTTACCACTCAGCTCCACACCAAAGCAATGCTGCCACCACGTCTACTGCCGTTCACCAGCTCATCACCCACATAGATAGTCTCCTTTGTACTAGCGGTCTCATTCACTCGCTAGGGGAGAGGAGCACAAGCAATGGAGGCACAAATATACTCCTGGAGATATTGAATTGCAAACTAAATATGAATTAATCAATAAAGAAAACTATTCTCACGTAAGCACAACTTATAATGTCATATGTATATAAATCCTCTGCAAACCCACTATTATCAAGAGACTCATACAAGAAATCACCCTCATATAAACCAAAGTTTTCTAGGAATCAAACCTATGCAATAAATTCCAACTAACAACTGCAAAAAGCTTCAGTTAATTTGTGTTACTTGCACAAGCAAAGCATCTAATGCAAGGCAGCAAACATACAAAACAAGAGATACGTATGAAGTGACAGTGGAATATGGGCAATTAAGATATAACACAAGGAACACTCAGGATTTTTCCATGTTGCACAATATACAAGAGATTTATTGCCAATAAGAAACAAGAATATATAATAATTGAAGACAGCATAGAGAAATATGCTTATCCATGATAGTAACTTTGTGACAGTGTTACTCATTGAAGAAGATACTGAAGTCCTATGTTTTGAATAAATAGGCAGAGGAATGAAACATAAACTTCTATGCACAATATTCTTTTGCTGATGCAATACGTAAATTGAGGCATCACAAATATGTGGGTAACTAAGCATGCAGTCTCATTTTAGTGCTCATATGAATCCATAAAGAGTGTTCTTATAATATTGGCGCAATCATGCTCCTATGAATGTCATTTTGATATTTGGGCAAAGTTTAAGTTGAGATCATATTGTTAGTTCTCATATTTGTAACAAGTGTGCAGGTGCAGAATAGTTTGATAGGTATTGCAAGTATCAATAGTGGGAGTTCAAGTAGGTCGAAGACCGTATACTTGACAACTGGAAGTCTAAGTACGTAGTAGATTGAATACTTGGCAAGTGAAAGTCTAATTAAGTTGAGGATTAAATACTTGGCGAATGGAAGTTCAAGTCGTGGATACTTGGCAGCTAGAAGTCCAAGTAGGCTGAAAATATTTGAGGAATTGAAATTGTGGCAAGTGAAGGAAGACCGGATGCTACACAAAATGTAAAGTCTCAAAGGCAAGGATTCTTGACATGGAACACATAGAAGCATGGAACTCACAGAAGCAAGGTCTCTTGGCTCGTTGACGTACATAGGAGAAGCCTCTTGGCACATAGGTGAGGATGAGTCAAGCGCACTTGTACAATAGGTTACGAGTGGAACAAGGGTTAGAAAGGGATTATAGGCTGGAAAAGTTGTTTGAAGGTTGAAAGAGGGATCAAGGCTTTGGCTATATATATGGGTATCTGAGCTATAGAAGTACTACTAAAAGATCAAATTCTCTCTTCCTTAAGCACAGAAATTGTGTTCTCTTTATGCTCAATGCTCTTCGCTCTCCTCATACTTAATTTAAATCTATTGCAAGAAGAATGTGTAAGAGGTTACTCTATCTATGATAGCCTACCAAAAAACAAAAAAGGCAGTAGTTTACAAAGGGTGATCTACCAAAGAATCATAAGTCATGGAGTAGCCGTGGAGTAAGAACCGAGGTTTCCGAACAGCATAAATTGCCTTATTCAGTTTGCTTGCTTTGTTTTTCCATATTCGTTATTTACATTCCCATTGCATTAACTTAAATTATAGAAAAGCAAACACAATCAACTATTCAACCCCCTCTAGCCTCTCAGTAATCCAACAAATGATATCATAGTCCGACCACTCTCAAAGGACTAATGAGCAAAGGAGAAATTCAAGAGATGACTTTGCAAATGGATATAACACAAGAAGACCACTGTTCTTCAATAAAAGCGACATTGCCTATTGAAAAGGGAGAATGGAGTATTATTTGATGAATAGCATACAAAATTAGTTTAGTGTCATTGAAAATCTCAAAGTGTAGACAAATTTAGAGTATGACAATCGTCCAAGGATTAGACTCCCAAAATTAAAAAAAAAAAAAAGGTTAACCCAATGCAAAGGCAACAATGACACACCAATGTGAATTATCACAAGAGCAACACAACACATTGGTTTTTTCAAGAGCGCCAAGGAGCTTTGGGTTAAGCTCATAGAACTTCGTGAAGGTAGGCAAGATTCACAAATTGCAGAAAAATATTTGTAGATTAATTAATTGAAAATTTTTATGATAAGAAATGGAGAAAATGTGAACCAAGGGCATGGGAGATTAAAAAAAAAAATCTTGAATGAACTTCATGCCTTAGGTGAAAAGATAGCAAACCAGGATCTACTAAAATGTAAACTCAAAACTTTCTCAAGAATCACTCTTTAATCATCCATGGTGGATACAAAATGTCCAGGATTTATCACTAATAAAATTAGATAAGTTGTTTTGCGGATTTGAATTCCATGAGCAAGCTAACCTTGTGCCAAAAGAAAAAGGTTTAGTTTTACTTGCGGAAAAGAAGCAAGAAAAAACGACGAGAATGAATCATCTTCCAAGTCCTAGCAAGAGAACCAGAGTGATGGTGAAATCCCAATGAATGAGACAACACACTTCGTGAAGAAGAAGATGAGGAAAAGCAAGAAGTTCAATAAGAATTAAGAGGCCATCAAGAAGATGTACCAAGATCCTAAGAAGCCAACAAAGTTCGAAGGTGTAGTAAAATCTAAATCAAACATCACTTAAATGTAAAAGGAAGGGATACAAGTAGAAGTGTCTAAAGAAAGAGAAGCCTAAGAAGAAGAACTGGACAGCCATGATGTAAAAGCATTATCGACAGAAATTCTCACCTCATAATCCTTAACCTTGAATATGGGACTGAGCATAGCACAATGAAGGGCGCAGCCCCTTGCAACACATTCACTAGCATTGAGTGTTCGGCTTGGTTCCTTCCCAAAGAATTCTGTCAAAATCTTTGTTATTGCAGGGATTCGTGAGCCAGAGCCAACAAGCTCAATGGTGTTGATTTTGTCATGTTTCAGTCCTGAATGTTCTAAAGCTCGCCTGCATGGTTCTAAGAGTCTGCCAAATAAACTTGCGCATAGCCTCTCAAATTCTTCCCTCTTGATATATCCCTTCACATCTTTCTCATCCATCAAACACTCTATATTCAGGGGAGCCTCCAAGTTTGCACTTAGAACCCTCTTCAGTTTCTCACAAGCCGCCCTCAACCTGATGCTGGCACGTACATTAGAATGAACATCAATCTGGTATTGCTCCTTGAATTGCTCGGTAAAGTGATTAAACAGAACCTCATCGAAATCCCTCCCACCCAAATTTGCATCGAAAGCATGTGATAGAACATTCATTTTGTCAGGCTCGAATCTCACAACGGAAACCTGGGTGTCACAGTGACCAATGTCGATAAAAACTACGCAGGATGAAGACCCCCGTGGGTACTGGTCGGTCTTATAGATTCCATACCCCAATGCCGTGGCAGCACAGTCGTGCATCAATCGTAGCGGTTTCAGACCAGCGATCGCAGCAGCATCGAGATAGGCCCTCCGTTGGAGATCGCAGAAGTAGGACGGAATCCCAATGACGCAATCGGTGACCACTGTCTCCAGGTTCTTCTCCGCAATCTGCTTCAGGTGGGCGAGGAGCATGGCGAGGATCTGGACGGGGGTGAAGGCACGCTGTTGGTTCAGGAAGCCGACGCGGAGCAAGATCCCACCATCAGGAGCCTCGGAGGCATGGAATGGGAGGCGGCGAAGGTCATCCTGAACCACGGGATCGCAGAAAGAGCGGCCAATGAGGCGCTTGAGTTGGGAGGCGGTATCTCTGGGGAAGCGGGAGGCGGTGGCAGCGCCGGCAGCCCCAATGAAACGCTGTTTGTCGCCAAAGCAGACGACGGCGGGAGTCTCACGATTGGACTCATCATTGAGGAGGACGTCGATGCCGCGCTGCCGCACGGTGCCGATGACGCAGCTGTCGTTGCCGACGTCGAAGCCGACCGCGCTCATCTCAGAGTTAGCATTCAGTTTCGAAGAGGGAGGGAATTTGGGTCGGGAGGAGAAGAGGAACCCTAGAGAGAGAAAAGAGAGGGAGAGGAGCGGAGGGATTGAAGGAGAGCAGCAAAGCGAGGATGCTGCATCGTGGGGAACAAAAGCCCAAGGACCAGAGAGAAACGAGAAGTCGGGAAGCCGCAGGGCACATGGGAAACGCCAATCCTTCGATGAATAAACTCAATCGCGCGCCCCGTCAGCCAACTCGCCCGAGGACAGATGATAACTGAAGTGGCAAGTGGAATGGGAGGTGAGTTGTCCGGGTATAGGAATTTACACTTTGTCCGTCTTCAGATTCGACTCCCTCCCGATTTCGACTGGTGAATCATCAACCATTCACCACTTCGGTTGAGCCTTTGGAGGTAGAAGTCGGTGTTAGGATGGTAAATATTGTGGTTGTGTGAGAAAGAGTGAGGGAGAAAAAGTAATAATCTTGACTCTTGAGTGTTTTATAATCAAATTGTCAAAGTTAAAAGGGGTATTTTTTTATTTGATTTATTATTCGAAGGGGCGTCTTATATTATATTTTATAGTAATGATATCGAGATGATACGTTGCTCACTCCTGTATGCACACTCCGCACGCGTCTGATGAAAATTAGCAACTCTCAGTGTGGCAATGTTCACGGACACCATGTAGATCATTAAAGTTTAGTTTTATTGCCCTAGAGATCTTATGACGCATATCTCAGGCACATCTGAAAAAAAAATTGATTTATTTTTTTTTTTCGCTTAATAGTATAACCCAACTGATAAATCATAAAGGTAAAATCTTATTAGCATAATTGAACATTTAAAAAAATAAAATAAAAAACCACAAAAACAAATAAATAAAACAAATTTACGTTAGGCATGGACGAGTCCGCACGTATCAATTTTCAGTAGATGCATGCCCTTAGAAATAAACTCTCCCACCCCCTAGCTAGAGTTGTAAATAAACCAAATGTTAGTGAATAAGCTTGGTATTCGGTTTGTTAATAATTTGTTTATGTTCTTTCAATACACACAAGATCATTTAAATAAATAAGTTTAAATAACTCATTAAACTAGACCAAAAAAACTTAATACATATATATTCAGCTCGTTAATGTTCATAAACAACGTTTATGATCAACATTTGTCTTTGATGATTAGCTCAGAGTTGCCAAAAATAAAATATATGGCGAATACAACCTTAGACGACAAGACAAAAGTGATTGTTACCTAAAAACTAATATTATAAGAATGAGAAATGAAAATGAGCAATAATGTCACTGTTTAAAATAATAAGGATGAATAGATGAGTTTTAATTCCATTTTTTTTAATTAGTAATCCAGGTATAGCTCTTCAAACCTATTTTAATCCTGAAAATCATCAATTTAGGTTGAGTCTGTCGACTTTATCGGCCTCGTCAAATAATTTGAGCAGATTGTATTGAAATTTTATCAATCCATTGAAGGGAAGTCCAGACAGGCCAACTCGCAGAGGCCTATGACCTTCGTGAATTAGCCCCGTGGCAGGCTCGAGTTAGCCCGCGGGTTGAGAATATTTTTTTTCTTTCTAAAATTTAAAATTAAAATGGAAAACTCAATAAGTTTGTGGACTTGACCCGCCTAAATTGCAACTCAAATTTAAAATTTTAAAATTTTTTATTTTTTTATTTTAATTTTTTGATAGACTCATGGGCTTGATCTGCATAAACCGCAACCTAAATTTAAATTTTTCAACCTTTTCAATTTTTTATTTATTTATTTTTTGACAGACTTGTGGGTTGCCCTACCTAATTGCAACTCACCTTGGATTAGGTTGAGCATTTCTCAACCCGCTACGATGGTGAATCAGCCCGCACCACCCTCACCCCCACCCCCACCAAATGATCGATTTTTTGATGAGCCAATCCGCCCTACTATGAGTTCACTAGTTCGACCACACTCTAACTCCATAAATTTTTTTAAGTTTTTATCAAAAGGCGTACGTGAAAATTTGAAATTACCAAAAGGCGTACGTTACTTTAGAATTTATCAAATGACGCACTTTTTCAAGTGTTTTTCCCATTTTAACCTTCTGACAATTCTATTATTTCATTTTATTTATTTTCTCACGCTCTCTACTATTGGATGCAACTTTTCTTTTTATTATTATTATTTTTCTCTTCTTTGTTTCTCTTTCCTCTGATATTTTGCATGTATGCATGCACACATAAGCCTTTGGGCTTGATATATTCGTATCAAGCCTAACGTGGCACACATAAGTTCTGATTGCACTTATTTCAGTTTCTATAGATTTATGAGGTTGCAAGGAGTTCAAATATGATATCTATTATTTATTTCGATTTCTTCAAGGTATTACAATGAAATAAAAAAAAATCAGCCAAAAAATATCAACTTTGGGCCTGATACAATGTGGACATGATATATTCATATCAGGTCTAACGGGCCCAAAGACTTACATGTTGCATGCATACATGCAAAAAAATAGAGGAAAAAGAAAAAAAAAAAGTGAAGAGAAAAATAATAATAATAAAAAAAGAAATATTACATGCAATATCAAATAGAGAAAGAATGCACGAGAAAATAAATAAAATAAAATAATAGAATTGTCAGAAGGTT
>JBAMIE010179358.1:0-13496 GCA_037177295.1 Kaempferia parviflora | reverse complement strand
TACTCGACTAGGAATATTCATGAACAGTGTTCTCTACAGCTTCTCATAATCAATTCGACCAATTGATATACTGTAGATTAGAACCTACCGTTCAAAGGCGTTACTATATTTATTTAGTTGGCACATACATAAATAAAATGTAATAACCAAAATATCTTTATTAATAAAAATATGATACAAAATTGTCCTCGCAAATCATCACATGATTGGCACTCAGGGCTATAACTAACAGTCTCCAGGTTCTCCATTACTTTGACTTGTACCTACATAAAATGTATAGTGAGTTCATAACTCAACAAGTGCATTTCATGAATTGATATGTATGAGTGTAGTAACTTGAACTAGTAATAGATAACAATTACACTAGAATTTAGATATATCCAAGATGCTACAACACCAAAAGCTAACATGTGTACTGTTTGTTGAAAACAATTAAACAATAAGGCAATTTCTATGGATATTAATCATGTAAGAGGTTATAACAACATTAATCTAAACATTTAGCAGTACCAATAGGCAAAGCGAACTCATTCCTTTCCCATCACAACCGGTCCGAAACTCTATTTGTTAGTATAGAATAGCTCAAGGCATATTAGAACAATTTATATGATCTGAAACTTCTATTTCATGATATTTAATCATAAGGAAAAATATTCATAGCAGTATCAAGACGAGGAGTTGGTGGTAACCCTGTTTAGAGCCCATTTCTATATTCTGTATTTATAACTGTATCAGGAGAACTTAAATCATATCTCCACGATCCTTTACCGCATTTACTTGTATCTTTCGTGATTGGAAAGGGCCTCCTTGGAGCTCATCCCAAGGCACCTTTCTCGTATGGTTACCACCTATGCCCGTATTCATCAACTCATTCACATTTAAGCAAATATGTGCATAAAAATTCAGGAAGAGGTAAACACATTCTGTCATCTAGAGTTGGATAGCAAGAAATAGAAACGAAATCAACATACTTATATCATATTTGCCTTACCAGTTAGGATTCAAACTAACCATCCAGTTTTCCTTAGTGTTTAATTCCAGAACAAAACATGTAAGTACTATGACAACCTATTCCTGATTCAAGCATTCCATTAAGTGCCAATTGGAAGCAAGCAACCGTACTCAAAGTAATTCAAAGTTATGTTTCATCATAAAAGAAGGACAACACCTAATCTAAACAACTTGGTCTAGAGTTCCGAAAGCCATGGGAGAGTAACAAAAACATTTGTAGTCATGATCGAAAGCACAAATCTGTTCCGTATTCCAGAAACCACCGGGCCGAGTAAAATCAAATTCGATACCACTTAATGTACAGAATTCTATTCATTTAAAATCATAAGAGGAAACAAGTGCAAAATGTGTTAAGGTATAATACTTAGCATTCGGTCAGATTGTTTAAGAAGGAATAGCAAAGGAAAACAAGAACAACATCATCCATATCTTGTAATCCTATTTTCAATCATAGCTCAACCAATTCCTTGGCCGAGCAATGCATATCCTAAACAACCCCTTCCCCAAGTAACGGTTCAGATTTAAAGAAATCTGTTATAGCCAAACAAGAACTACCAAATAGCGCCATCCATCATTCTTTACCTAGTCCATAAATCCAGAATTATCAAGAAGCAAAATCAGCAAACGGAAATCCCAAAACAACTTCAACTAACCAAAACTTTGGCATCGTCACCAATTCGAGATGAACCATCAAAGAAAGAAACCAAAACAGAACAATCTACCCCCAAGAGAATGAATCCATATTCAAGAACACCAAAACCCTAGTCGCATAACCCTGTAGCATCACAACCAGGTAGAGAAGCAAGCACAATCGCCATTATCGGTTCCTTAGTTACCTAACTCATCCATATCTCAAGCTGAAAAACACTTGCCTTCTTCCTCTAGCCCACCGAAATCTTCAACTCCCAAGGTTGGCGATGGAGAGATCACAATCCTCTGCTGTTGGAAGCTAGCTCTACCGCCGAGTTGCAATCGCCAAAGCTTCCCCGTCCGCCAAGCCCTAGCGACGTGCGTCCCCCTCCCCTCGTTCCGTCGCGACACGATTTTGAGAAAAAGAATGCGAATCTGGTGTATCCTGGTTCGGTTTGATGAGGAGGACTTGGTATTTAAATCATCCCCGGTTCGTTCCGTATTTTTGTCCTTTAATCCGTTAAATTCTATTACTTCACATTTTTTTGATTTCTTAACCAAATTTCTTCAAACTTATTAAATTAATTGGGTAACTTTTACTTATACCAGATTTACTATTTATCTACTTTTCGTTATTCATTCCCCTTTTTCTTTGTCCAAATCTGTTAATCCCCTAACCTAGTCTACATTACCGATTTTCTTTAGTTAATAAATTTCTTTCTTCTTTTAATTAGATTAACTCCGTTAACTCCTAACTTAATTAACCTCTTTTTAATTAGTCTTATTTTCTTTAGTTAATAATAACTAGACCTGAATATTATTATTTAGCCTTGTTTAAATTTTTTACACTAAATACCTTATTTAACCCTTTAAAATTACTAAATCGATTTCTTCTATTATGTAGACCTTACAACTCTCCCCTCCTTAAAAGAATTTCGTCCGCGAAATTTACTTACCTAGTTGCTCTGGGTAACGATTGGGCTTGTTCTCCTCGGTCTCCCAGGTGGCCTTATCTTCAAGCTGATCCTCCCATAAGCCCCTTTACCATCGTGATTACTCTATTACTTAATTTCCAAACCTGTCTGTCTAGAATCTGTACCGGTGCCTCCTCCCGTACAATACTTCATACGGAGCCAGTTTAATAGTAGCTTGGTAGCTATTATTATAAGTAAATTTCACTATGGTAACCATAGTGGGTCGGTATTCCTACTGTAAAACTCTTAGCTATATCGTCCTATTTCTAGCAGGGTGGTTGTAAGATTAATCTGTGGTTTTGGAAGGACAATTAAACCAATTCATTTAACTTCTTTTCATGTCTACATCTACTAGGGAAACCAAAATGAAAGCATTTATCTTAACAGGGCCTTACTAACTTAATCATGACGAGTTCATACATAGGAACTATAATGGTCTGCACAACTAGTCTTAAGCATGATCTTTACAAAACAATCCCAATAACTTGCGACAAAGAACATCGTATAAGAAATCCATGAGATTATTATCATACTTTCCCAGCATAAATATGGGACATAGATGGTAACTTTATTTAGAGCTCAAATCTCTCTATATGTTTTATATTCGTGATGCAGATTATAAATTTCCTAAATAATTTGGGGAACATAAGATTAAAGAAATCTGAGAACTAATTCCATCAAGACACCTTCAATCAACATGCACCCTCTATAGCATATAAAATCAGGCCGTTTACATTTCACAGTAAAGATAAAAAAAAAATTGGTTCAATGGAAATAGCATGATTATAACAGTGTATGGATATTTCGTACATGACCTATGGGGTATTCAAACTAAGGGAATCATAAGGAAATTTGATAGCACAACTACTACTTTCTGAGCTAACAGTTCTGTCTTAATATCAACTTAAGGTTAACATACACAATAAACCAAATACCACTTCTAATTTGTTCTACAGATTTCAAAGATCACCATAAGAAACTACACACCAAACCCAAATAAGAGCCCACCATTAATTGTGCTCCCAAAATTCCCAATTCCTCACAAGGTGTAAGAAATTCTAACACCAAAACAGAATTTTAAAGCTTTATCTACATATGGGAAACGCCTACTTGTAATAGATTACAAATAGAGTAATCTGGTATTGAAAACAACTACAGGAACAAAACAAACGAAAGAGTATGCTACTGCCTAGTGTAAACAAAACTCGGTTATCATGGCTAAAGTGAATTACAAATTATGAAACCACCATGCAAGTTATCCATATGCAAGAAATAGTGGAGTCAGGGCATGTCTTCCCTATTATTCGGCTACAACCGTAATTGTTGTTCATCTAGGAATATGGACGATTTCTTTTTGGTTCAACTAATTACCATAGCCGTATATCTAAAGGACATGGTGTAGCATGATACAGTTGAGATCAAATGCTGAAGCTAATGGAGCTATTGCAGTCAAAGGAAATGGAATAGAACCAATAGTATTATTGCAGAACAAATGAAATACAATAAAACCAATCGAATTAAGAGGACATATCGCAGTGGTGAACATTCTTATTGTATATAAATACGGTGCATTGGTGGTAACCCAGTATAGAGCTCATTTCCATAATCTTTTTCTAGATCCTTTCAAGAGATAAATTCATTTCTCCATTTACAATATTTTCTTTTTCATATCTTTCATAGTTTGGAAAGGCCCTCCTGGAGCTCATCCCAGGGCACCTTTCCCGTACTGTTACCACCTATACCCGTATTCATAAATATTCCCAGTTATAAGTAATGCATTTAAGTCATGTATTTGCATGCATTAATTTTGAAGAAGACCAATCACATACTGTCATTTAGAATTGATTAAGAACCAATTAAAAAAAAATGTTAGCCAAACCATATTCCCTATTGTGCCTTACCTGTTGAAATTCAATCAAGAAGTCTATTTCCTTAGTACTTAGCAATGAAACTGATTTTGAACTAACAGGTTAGTATTTAAGGCATCATATTCAAACACAAAGCATTCCATTAAGTGTCAATCAGAAAGACAAATGTCAGTACTCCTCATTTCATTTCTGCATACTGGACATCAACACTCGATCTAATCAAAACCAGTTAGCCTAAGGGGAAAACAAGTATATTAATAATCACTATCAAATGCACCAAATCTGTCTCGAATTTCCGAAACAACAAAGAGAACCATGAGTGCGAAAGCATTTGTAAACTGATACCTTGAACTCTAACTGGTGATTTTTAAAAGAATAGTAAAGAACGGCAAGAGCAGGTCATCCATATCTTATTATCCTAATTGCTATCCACCAGTTCAAGTTATTTCATGGAGAATGATGCATATCCTAAATAAACCACATCAAATTTATATCTACTATGGTCTAAAATCTGTCCAAACAAGTACAATCGTCGAGAACCAATTCTCATCTCTCAACTACCCCAACCCTACTCATAGTGCAACTCTAGATTTAAGGAAAACAAGAACATATAGAACCAAAAGCCCCCATAGGTGAAAGTAATCGTTCATATCTACGAAGAAAGTTACTTACAGACTTGAAGACAGAAGTACCCGAGTCCTTGACGAGTTGGCATACACACACTGTTCTTGAAGGATCGTGATTGCTCTGATACCAACTGAAACGACCCGTGCCATTTCCTATGACTCTAACAATTAAATACTCTAAGTAATGTATGTGACCAATAAAACTTTTGTATACATGGCAAATCCAAGGTTTCAAAATTGTTTCTAGTACTGTTTGCATCATCTAAAACATATAAGTTACACTTAAAGTAAGAAAAGTCCGAATGCAATGCTTTTAAAACTTCGTTTGTATAGAAACTGGCATTCTTATCACAACCGGGAACCAATCTTGATTAACCCCCCCCCCCTTTCGGGTCCCGAACAGTGTGTCAATGCCCTTTCGTCTCTCCAGCTACTTTGTCTCCAGGTTCGCCCTTACTTTGACTTGTACCTGCATAATGAGTTTAGTGAGTCTACAACTCAACAAGTGTTTTTCATGAATTGATATGTATGAGTGCAATAACTCGAACCAGTAATAGATAACAATTAAACAAGTGTTTAAGTATACCCGACCAGCACTAAGAATTAACATGTGTACTTTTTATTGCAACCGATTAAACAATAGGATAATTTCTATGGATATAAATCATGCAAAAGGTTATAACGACATTTATCTAACCTATAGCTGTATCAACAAGCAAAGAGAGTGTATTCTTTTCTTAGGAGAACATTCATAGCAGTATCAATGAGGCATATTAGAACAATTTATATAAACTGAACTTCTGTTGTCATGATAATTTATCATAAGGAGAAACATTCATAGCAATATCAAAATGAGGCATTGGTGGTAACCCTGTTTTGAGCCCTTTTCCATATTCCTTTTCCATATTCCATTCTTGAGGTACCTCTTTCATCTGCAGATGTTTTCTGTCTTTGGAAAGGCCCTCCTTGGAGCTCATCCCAAGGCACCTTTCCCGTATGGTTACCACTTGCACTCACATCCATGTATAAGCAATCATAGACATATATATTAACATACATTAAATTCAGGAATAGAGAAACACTTTCTGTCATCTATGATTGGACAGCAAGGAATAGAACAACATACATATATTCTATTTGCCTTACCAGTTAGAATTAAACTAAGCATCCAGTTATTTTATTCTTCTCTTTTTTTTATTTTAGTGTTTAATTTCAGACAAAACATAATAGCACTATGACATCCTATTCTTGATTCAAATAGTCCATTAAGTGTCAATTGGAAGCAAGCAACCGTACTCATAATAGTTCGGAGAACTAAGTATCATCATAAAGGAAGTACAACACCTAATCTAACAACTTGGTATAGAGTTCAGAAAGCCATGGGAGAGTAACAAAATATCATGATAGAAGGCACAACTCTGTTCCGTATTCCATGGAAAATCGCAGCGACGAGGACCATCAGAATCAATACAGCATAATGTACAATACCTTGCATATCTGGTTATCCTAAATTTTCATTCAACAGTTCAAATTATTCCCTAGACAAGTGATGCACATCCTAAACCAACATCTCCCATCTATCTATCTATTTCTATAAATCTGTTTTAGAGACAAGAACAAACATCGAGCATCATTCCTCACCCCTCAACCTATCCCCTAAACCAAACCATCAGGACAAGAGCAACCCAAGGCCAAACTCAAACTAACCAAATGCTTCAGCAGTTCATCATCCAAAACCAGAACAACAACAAAAAAAAAACAGAACGATCCACCACCAACCCACCTAAATTACGATCCATTCCTAAACACACCAAATCCCTAATCGTATAACCCTACAGTACCCACATCCAGAACAACCATGCGCAAACGCAGGAACACAACCATTATCGCTTTACCAGTTCCTTGGATACTAAACTCATCCATATCTCAAGATGAAGAGCACTTGCCTTTCCCAGCCTTGTGAAAGCTCTAACCCACCAAATGTGCCGATGCTGGTGGGACTCCGACGATCCATACTTCGCTGTGTCGTCCGCCACGAAATCACCCTTTTGCCCCCTTTTCGTTCTCTTGTGCGATGGTGTAAGAATGGTGAACCGGTGGTCGCGAGCTCCCTCCCTCGGTCAGTGCTGGTGAGCTCTTCCTCTGGTTTGCCGGCGTTCGGCAGCGCTCAAGGTCCGCTTGCGAGTCGGGTTCGTCGTGAAGGAAAATCGCCGATTCCTCTTTTGGGTAGTCGGCCTAACTGGGGCTTATATATAATATACTTAAGTTGGTTACCAATTTCCCTAACTAATAAAACTCCTTCCTCTTTTGCTTAGTCCTGTTCAACGTTATTGAACGTCTTTAGTTAATAAATTTCTTTCCTCTTTAAATTAGTTCTGTTAACTCCTAACCTAATCATCCTCTTTTAATTAGTCAAATTTTCTTTAGCTAATATTAATTAGACCGGATTATTATTATTTAGCCTCGTTTAAGTTTAAGCCCAATTTTCTAACCACACCAAATTTCTTATTTAAATTATTAAATTCCCATATTTAGATTTCTTGGACCTTACAACTCTCCCCTCCTTAAAAGAATTTCGTCCGCGAAATTATATTTACCTAGTAGTTCCGGGTAACGGTTGCGCATGTCCCCTTCGATTTCCTAGGTGGCCTCCTCTACCAGCAGATTCGAGCAGGTATGTTCCTGATAGGTTAGGAGGTACAGTCACTCGATAGGCCCGAATTCCACTTCTTTCCAGTATCTTAAACGGTCCAACGTATTGGGGACCAAGTTTTTTTTTTTTTTTTTTTTTTTTATTGACCATCTGTCTGAGGGTGGAAAGCGGTATCAAAAGTGAGCTTAGTATTCAATCCCCGGTGCAAACTTTCTCAGAATCCAAACGGGAATTTTTGAATCTCTATCAGATATAAATCGAGCAGATATTCTATGTAACCGGACAATCTCCTCTACCATTGGATAGGTGGTGCGACCTTTGCTTTTATCCTTGCATTTCCACTCCACTAGCTGCGGATCTGATGCTTGTCCCCCTCGGAATTGGTTGACAAGTTTTAGACTAAACTCCTTTCTGAGTTCACAGTTTAGTGTTGCTTTTCCAACCGGCCAACACCCGGACAGCAGCAATTATTCTGTCTACTTCCTAAGAGAACTTATGACTAACCTATCATCTTATATCATGCATAACCTATCTTATAACCCGTCATCATGCATGAATTCCTTAAAGGAAATCTCGTGTAATTCCTTCCTATGCATATCCTTCTAATGCCACCTCATGTAAAACGATAAAACTCTAAAAACTAAGAAAGAAGATGTAGTCGAGTGAAATCCATTTTATTCATTTGGTATTTGCTTCTGTTCATGTTCGTTTAGTGTCATTGTTAAGGAAACATAAATGCAACCATTTGGAGTTAAGCAATTCCACTAGGATGTAAAAAGAGTTCATTCGCATGTATCATTCCTATTCGAGGTAAGTATCATTTCATATTTCTTATCTATAACCAGTTGTGAGAGTTTGAAATTCATATTCTTATATTACCTTACATGTTAGCCTCCCTAACACCTAACTAGTTCTAGTTCCAATACTACTTAATAATAAGACTAGCCTCAAAATTAGTCTTTGATAACCAAGCACATATTAAAAGAAATCCAGTATTTACATTGTATGTATGACGGTAGAATAAGTAAGCATTGATGATTTAGTAAGGGGAGAAGTACCAACTATAGGTTTATTTCAAGTCCAGCAATAAACTGAATAACAAGTTAGGCATGAAATTTCATTTAACTTAAATACACTATGCAATGCTGGCCATGATTAGAATGACAATTTCTAGAATTATACTTGCATGAAATCTAAGTAAAACATTTGTATACCATAGCAATTACACGTCTGCATATAATCTACTTGAAGTCTAGGTAACATATTCAAATCCTTTAGATGGACTAATATATAACAGAGCATAATAAATAGAATGATTTGACCTAATCAGCCCTTAATAAACATAACAAAAGTGAAAGACTACTTGAACTGGATTGAAAACTGGTTTTAACTAATATATCTAATCATTAATTTAAACATAACAGAGATTTACATAACTAAGAATTTCATGTAGCTTATGCACTAACAAGTATCATATGCACCAATTACAAATGCAGCTATTTAAACTCAGATCCCTAAGATCTGATTGGAAGACTAACCATACTAACTAAATCATTTAAGAAAATTTTCGGAATAACAAATCTAATAACCTCACTAATTTAACTATATCAGTTCTGTCCTCTAAAACAAAGAGTAGTACTTACATGGTATTTAATTCACGGTTTCAACCCAACCCATAGAAAACGTTTTATAAAGCTAGCCATCCCTTTGACTTCTGCTAGAAACCCCCCATTCTCCTACAACATGACCAAACGAGAGAAAACAAAACAATTCAAAGCACCACCCTCCCAAGAGTCCAGTTCGTGAGCAAGAATTCCGAAGACACAAAAATCGGCAACCAAGTCTTATATACAATAATTAGAAAGAATTAAACGAGTTAGAATACAACACCTTAACCAGCAGGTAGGAAACCTCAACTAGGGAGTCTATAGATTCAAACCAAACAGCCCATCATGTATTGTAAACAGTTTTGAAAACAACATCCAAATACCTAATTAACTTACCAGCTTTTGATTCTAATCACAGCAACACAATTCATCAGAGTTTAACACTAGCACCACCCATTGCCCATCAAACCAATCCCATTCCCTTTTGTTTCCCCTTCTGCCGATCATCTCTCTGAAACCTTCTCCACATCATTCCACCACTAAACAACCTAATTACTTGACAGGGAATCCGAATTGAAACCCAGGACATGGCAGATCTACAGTCCGGAAACTCAAACCTGCATCAGTACTGAATCCAAACCTTGAAACCGAACATGAGGAGCAAAATGCCAAGAGAGAGTTAACTCTTGATCTCCGAAACTTCCCTTAAAACCTTCCCTGAGCGAAAAACCATAGAAATCCAAGCATTGAACAGAGTAAAACAACAATGGATCCAAACTAAAGACAATAATCCAAGCTTTACCGTGTAAGAACAAACCTACTTCCTCTTCAAATCCCTCAACCATAGCGTCCATGTTAGCCTTTTCCCTTTCTTGTAATCCGTTAACTTATTCTAGCACCATGAATCAGCAAAGAACTCAAGGGAAACTAATCCAACAACAAGAATCACTCCGGATCATTCGTTAAATCCACAAACGGAAGTAATCATTCATGGCTAAGAGGAAAACTAATTACGGCCAAATTAGTCAAAGGTATAGCCATAGTACAGTTCTAGCAAAGCAAATTAATGGCTTTTGAGAACCAACAATAAACACAATGGTAAAGCAATAATTCAACACAGGGCCGATGAACTGAAATTCTTACATACTTGAAGGCAAATGTATCCGGGTCCTTGACGAGTTGGTATACACATACACTGTCAATTCTAATATTCTGTGTCTTTCGTATATAGATTTAAATATATTTTAGATTAAATGTTTTGAATTTAATATGAGATATTGATTCCGTTTATAATAATTGTATCATCTAAATTTTGATAAAGTTAAAATTATATAATTTTATAATATTTGATTTTCTTTGATGGTAACTAAGTTGTAGTTATTCCACACAATATTATTAAGTGTATATGATCAGTTAAATTGTATATTATTTATTTTATTTGCTAATAAAATGATTAAATAAGAAATACTAAATTATTAAGTCGTTTAACACATGTATAGTATTTTAAAACATGTGAGTAAATTATTTTTTAATTTTTATAATGAATAAAAATAAAATAACAATACTGTATATAAATAATAACTTGATGTTCCTAATTTAAACCTGAGTCAGATTCATTTACATTTCATTAGTGATTGATTTAAAGTGTATTAACCGAATCCTTGAAACATTTTAAATCAAAGTTTATTGAAACAGTTTAAATCACATTTCATTTTGCTGGTTTCCGAAAGGGCAAGGCATGGCAGCAATACGGATCCCTTGCGAGTATGGGTGAGTATTCGATTTATTCGATAGTAAATTAATTGAATTAATCAAAAATTTATTTAATATTACATAACCGAATCGAATCAAAATTTATACAAAAATTAATATCGAATTAATCAAATTAACTAAATTAATTGAATTAATATCAAATATGTTTAAAAATAAAAAAAATTATACAAAATTAATTTCGAATTAACCGAATAAACAGAATACTCACCCCTACTTGTGGGAGCATTTGAGGTGATACCACAGCTGACATAATATATGACATTGTGTTAAGTTTAAATTTGAAATATATATATTAATTTATATTATTTTCTATTTCCTATAAATATAAGTTAATAAATTTTATATGTGTTAATTTTTAATCGCTAAGAAATTGACCGTGATACGAGATCTTGGCTTCAGGTACTATCCCAACTTATATTGTTTTCATATATAATTTAATTAAATTTTTTAATCCATATTTAGATGTAATTAAATAGAACAATTTACAGTAGGTTGGGTGAAGAAAAGTATATTATGGATCAATTTATAACCGAGACAGTAAAATAGCTAAGAATGGAAAAAATTATTTTTTCCGAATCCATAAATCCATCAAAAATTAATCTTTATCTCATTCTAACTAATGAAATAAGATTGTAGATTAATATTTATAAATAAATTTAATGTTTAATTTAATAAGAATTTATTTATGTTTATTTAATATACACGTGATAAATTCATAAATATTCATAACAATTTTAAGAAGAGAAACTTGACACAACAATAAAATTACTACTCTATAATAACACATTCTAATGTTAAAAATAACTTTTGAAAATGAAAAATAAAATTACCTACAATAAATCTAAAATAATTCGAGAAACTCCCCTAGTGATAAAAATGTGATACCCAAACTATTTACAAGATTATGCCAAAGTTATAATTAAATAAAATAAACTTAATCACTTTTCTTGTACTAATAAGAAGTATTGACTTTAATATAACACACCTTTATCTAATTTACAAATTTATACTCTAAGTACACCGTATCCGTGCTACAAGTCACGGAGTGTTGCGATCTCTCCACCACCGAAGCCTTATCTCGCGGGCTTGAGCTTCCGCCGGGTTAGAAGAGGAAGGCAAGTAGGTATGGAATGGGTGATTCATCTAGTAGGTTGTAAATCAAACTGATATTGTTCTTGATTCGGCACAAGGGAGGTTGCTTGATTGGTTTTGTTGTCCTATTTCATATTTCTTTGAGATGTCTCTTCTTGTTGATTTTCTTGTTTGCTTGCATCGGTTTGATCTATTAAAAAGGGGTATAAGATTCGTAGATAGATGTCGATTTCTTGTAAATTTTTTTGTGGAGCTTTAGTATTTTTTTGGAAGTGATCGGATTTAAGATATAGGGTTCGGATTGATGATGTACACATTTTTCCTCGAGCTGGCTGTAGATTTGGTAGTCGTCAATGTGATTTGTAAGGAAGGATTATCAAACTGTATTTTATGTCAATCCGATTTGTAATCAGATCGAGAGTATATTTGTGATTTGTTTGTGTAATTACCCAATTTTCCTCTTTTTAAAATACAACTAAGTTGCAGTTTCATGAAATATTTCATTGAGCTTTAATTGTATATTATTTATTTTATTTGCAAATAAAAATGATTAAATAAGAAATAATAATTTATTATGTGTTTATTAAAACATGTATGGTATTATAAAACATGTGTGAGCATTAAGGTGTAAAGACTAAATTATTTTATTTATTTTTTATGATGAGTAAAATAATATTCCATATAAATAAGTTTAAGTTCCTAATTTAAAGTTAGATTAACACTCAATTAGTGATTGATTTAAAGTGTCTTAGATATAGACAAGGGGTGAGCATTAATATAATTGTTTAAATTGAAACCGAGTCAATTAAATTTTATTAAATTAACTTAACCGATCTAACTTTCTAATAAAAATTGAACAAATAAAATATTGATTAATTTGATCTAAATTGAAATAATCAATTTTCATTGTCACTTTAATCGAGTTAACTAAAATATATCGGAATTAATGGGTATTTTTTTAATGAATTTCTAAATTTAATTGAACACAATTTTTAAATTCGATTATCTCGATTAATTCAAATTAACTAAACTTTTCCTTAAGTTTCGTTGTCAATTCTAATATTCGGTGTCTTTCGTATATAGATTTAAATATATTTTAGATTAAATGTTTTGAATTTAATATGAGATATTGATTCTGTTTATAATAATTGTATCATCTAAATTTTGATAAAGTTAAAATTTTTAAATTTTATAATATTTGATTTTCTTTGATGGTAACTAAGTTGTAGTTATTCCACACAATATTATTAAGTGTATATGAT
>JBAMIE010179351.1:0-13499 GCA_037177295.1 Kaempferia parviflora | reverse complement strand
TGTATATATATATATATATATATATATAATTTTATTTTTTTATTTTCTGACCCTCCCAGTCTGTCACCGGCACGAAGGGAGTGGGTGACCGAACCAACAAGTCATCGAAAGGCGATGCACGACCGACGTCGGTCAAGTCGCAAGGCCTTCTACTCGTCCCTTAACCGTCGATCGAGCGGCTGGCGTGCGACGCCAACGGTCAAAATTTCAAAACCCAAAAATACCCTCAAATCCACCGTTTTAAGCCTGCCGTCCATCGAGCGCCGAGATTCGTGCTGCGTCGGGCGAAGGCGAATCAGGTGCGTTTGGTGGCGAATCGACGGTGGAGATTTGCTTTGATGTGGTGACGTTTAATGTGCCCCCAACGAATCCCAACTAATACTTGGGCGAGGGTGCCTCTCTGCCTGCCTCGTCATTCGCCTGTCGCCCAAGCGTTGAATTGCTTGAGGAGTTGGGAAGTGGGCGAGTTTGGAGGGGGGTGGCGCGCCGACCGCGGACATGTCGACGACTACTTCATCTGGCGGAGGAAGCTTCCGGAAGTCCGGCCACCGGAGGATAGAAGACATCAGGGCGGAGGACGAGGAGTCCAGCGATGAGTCCGTCGACTTTGGTCGTGGCTATGGCTACGACGGCGGAATGTTGCCCATTTTCCTCAACGACCAGAGCGATCTGGTCGAGGTGATGCTTGAGCTCGACGAGGGTTCGATGGTTGTGCGGAGCGTCGCCACGCCGACCTCTGCCGCCGCTGCCGCCTCAGCGGAGCGGGCGTCGTCGGGAAGCCTGAGCCGGAGCTCGTCGACGGCGTCGAGGATCCGGCGAAAGTTAGCGTGGCTGTTTTCGCCGATTCGACGGAGGAAACCGGCGGACGCCACTACGGATGATGAGCATTCCTCTTCGCCCGGCCCGGCCGAAGCCGCCGCCGCCGCCGCCGCCATGTCGTCGCGGGATGCCCGACGGATCCGGGCGCGGCTAGATCGGACGCGGGAGGGAGCACAGCGGGCGCTTAAAGGCCTCCGCTTCATCAGCCAAACGACGACGGGGACGGCAGACGCCGACGAGCTCTGGCGACGGGTGGAGGAGCGCTTCTCCGCCCTCGCCGACAACGGCCTCCTCGCCCGTGATGACTTCGCTGAATGCATCGGTCCATTTCTTCTTTCTATCATGCTCTTCTCGCCTAATCTGTAACTTCATTGCCGATCTCGATCGGGTCACTTCCTGGTGAAGCGGCAATTAGCCATGCCGCCGCAATCTCACTCTATTTCCTCTTCCTCTGTCTGTCTGGCTGCAGGCATGGTGGATTCCAAGGAATTCGGTGTGGGCATCTTCGACGCCCTAGCGCGAAGGCGACGCCAAAACTTCGAGAGGATAACCAAAGAAGAGCTGTACGATTTCTGGCTTCAAATCTCTGACCAAAGCTTCGATGCCCGCCTCCAAATCTTCTTCGACATGTACGCTAGCTTTTTATTTATCAGCAGCGATGGTGGTTATCAACAACATCTGTGTGTAAACCTTTCGATTGTCTTCCTCCAATTTGATGCCTTATTTTGTTTAGTGTGGATACGAATGTGGATGGGAGGATAACAAGAGAGGAAGTACAAGAGGTGAGATTACCCTTCCCGATCGATTGCTGTTATTGTTATGGTAATTTTAGGATACGGAAGAGTATTAATGTGTTGGTTGCAGTTGATAGTTTTGAGTGCTTCGGCCAACAAGCTGTCGAAGCTGAAGGAGCAGGCGGAGGAGTACGCCGCGCTCATCATGGAAGAACTGGACCCAGAAAACCTCGGCTACATTGAGGTGAACGCAAAATCCCTAATTTCGTTCATTACTTTTTTTTGTTCATTTTTTCGACTGCGTGCGTGTCGACTGATGCGCCGAAGCGGCGATCGCTTTTGCCTTTTGTGCCAGCTGTGGCAGTTGGAGGCGCTGCTGCTGCAGAGGGACACGTACATGAACTACAGCCGGGCACCGAGCACCGCGAGTGGAGCAGGGTGGAGCCAGAGCATCGCCGGCGGCGGGACGAAAACATCCTGCCGACGGCGGTGGTTCAACCCGTGGCGCGCGGCGACGCGGCTGAGGCTGGCAGCGTGGGAGAACTGGCAGCGGGCGTGGGTGGTGCAGCTATGGGTGGCGGCCATGGCCGGGCTGTTCGCCTGGAAGTTCACGCAGTACCGCCACAGTCCGGCGTTCCCCGTGATGGGGTATTGCCTTCCCACCGCAAAGGGCGCCGCGGAGACGCTGAAGCTCAACATGGCCCTCGTCCTCCTCCCCGTCTGCCGCAACACCCTCACTTGGCTCCGCGCGACCCGGGCCCGGCTCTTCTTCCCCTTTGATGACAACATTACCTTCCACAAGGTTTGCGCAACTCATTGAATTCTTCTTCGTTGCGTGCGTGCCCCCATCACCATGCTCAACCAATCCTTTTTCAAATTACTCAGTTGTTATGCTGTCAATGTCCAAGAAACTAGTTGTGTGTGCCCCTATCCAACTCCCATCTTAACACTCCATGTGCAGAGTTTGCATTTATGCCTTAAGCATTTCCCGGCAGATTAACCATATTACTGAGCAGATCCCATGCTTGCAGAGTTCCAGGTCCAGTCGTCCTCTTTTCCTGCCTCCTCTCCTGTCCTCTCTAAGTTTTCTACTTCGGTAGGTGAGGAAGCCATGACCAACATCACCGCAGAACACCTCGATGTTTGCGAATCATCGGAACCAAAATCTTTGCGATTATATATAATATAATGATGCTTTTGCAAGCTCTATAAAGATATATATATATATATACTGTCCTAGTCAATTGCTGCACGTTGTTTTCATATTGTTACAGAGAAAAATGTTCTGTTTCAGATGATTGCGACAGCAATAGTGGCAGGAATCCTGCTCCACGCCGGGAACCACTTGACATGCGACTTCCCGCGGCTGATCAACTCTTCCCCGTCGGAGTACGAGACGGTGGCGCAGTACTTCGGATCGGAGAAGCCGACGTACGGGAGCTTGTTAAAGGGGGTGGTAGGGCTGACGGGAATTGCCATGGTGGTGCTGATGACCGTCTCGTTCACGCTGGCTATGCACCGGTTCAGGAAGAACAGCGCGCGGCTGCCGTACCCCCTGAACCGTCTCACCGGATTCAACGCCTTCTGGTACTCCCACCACCTGCTCGCCCTCGTCTACTTGCTGCTGCTCGTCCACGGCTACTTTCTCTTCCTCGTTCACAGATGGTATAATCGGACCGTAAGTTTTCTCCGTTTCTCCCTTCTTCTCTGCTTAAACTTGCAAAATTGATTTATTAATTGTGATGGCGTGGGAATCACGTTACTGGAAGTTGGCTTACCGTGGAACAGAGAAAGCCTTCCTCCTTGAGACTGGAAATTATTCTATTTATCATCGCTATCTAATTTATTTCTGACTCTCGAGCTGACCAGTCAAGGATTAATACCATGATCATGACCTCTCTTATTTCTACTATTAAATAAATTGCATATTTTTTATAGACACTGTCACATTGAATATGAAGTTGTAACTTCTTTGATACGTGCAGTATAGGGTGTTAAGAATAGACGCTAGTAATTTTTTCTCAGCTTATTAATGTAGAATTTGCATGCGCCATAGTTTTCATATAGATCGACTCTTCATTTCTGCGCCATAGTTTTTATAAAACTAACTACATTTTTTTTAGTTAGCAATATGTATTCAACTTACGCCGACTAATTTTAGAGGTGATCGGTCCTGTTCCATAGAAGTTTTCAACCGACCACCAGGAAAAATTTAAAAGCACTTGCAACAGACGATCTATTAGTCCAACATTCTTAGGTCAACCACCCTTTAAGAAAAATTTATTTGTTAATTCGTTAAAACTAGGACTCAATCCTTATATGTCTAAAAAATTGAGTAGACGTCTACCACAAGGGTCATGCTAACTACACTTTCAATCCATATAGTAGTAGTTGCTCCCCTAGATTATTGCATTGAGGACTCCCATGAGCCTCCTGCTTTACGTGTAATCACTATCATCATGGCCCCTCAAAACTAGTTTATTGTTCACCTTGTCGTGGACAAGTTGAAATATCCAAGACAAGGAATTTTCTTAGAAAATAAGTCTAACAAAGTTGAAGATGTTATCTAGCTCCCTTGTTAATGGCTTTGAAAGTTGTTGCCAAGGTTTTTTGGCTCGAATTGCATGGCTTGTTGCTTTTCTACTTGGATTATGTATCAAATGGGAGGGGGAATTTCCCAAACATATTGAGTTGACTATAAATTACTTTTCTTACTAGAAACCATTGTCTAAGAGGAAATGGCACTCTACCAAGCCATCGGTGGTGAAGGGGTTAATGGTCCAAAAAGAAATAGGAAGAATCAACTAGAAAGAAAAATGGGGGGTTTTCTACTCCAATCCTAGTTTGACTTTGGATATGAAACTGATGGAAGCAATTAAATCTTAGTGACAATGTTTTGCAGAATTCTTCCGTTTTGTTTTTACAACTTACTGCATTCGATTTATTGACCAAAAGACTCCTTCCGAACTTGTTCAGCTGCACTGTTCTATTAGAATATGAATATAAATTATTCTTGCTAATTTGTGGCCCGATGAACAGACTTGGATGTACATTTCTGTTCCATTGCTGCTCTATATAGGTGAAAGAAATCTGAGAGCCTTCCGTTCCAAGGCTTATTCTGTCAAGATCTTGAAGGTACAAGTTACCTTTCTCTATGTGACATTTAGTTACTATTTTAAAGCAAGATTCATGAATGTTCTATCTATTCCATACTACCAGATTCTGATTTATCTATGTAGGTCTCGTTGCTGCCTGGTGGTGTTTTGACTGTGACAATGTCCAAGCCACAAGGGTTTCGCTACAGAAGTGGACAGTACATATTTTTGCAATGCCCTACAATCTCACCATTTGAATGGTTCATGATCACACTCTTATTACCATTTCTTATGTTGATTGGGCCCAACACTTGAATACAACTCAGCATCATCCATCTTTTCCCTAACAGGCATCCTTTTTCAATTACATCGGCTCCTGGTGATGAATACCTGAGCGTCCACATACGAACCAATGGCGACTGGACCGAGGAGCTCAAACGTGTTTTCATAGAGAACTACTTCTCACCACATTCGTTAAGGATAGCATCATTAAATGATTTAGGTTCTGCACAGAAAAGGTTTCATGAGTTTTGAACAAAAATCCTAGATATATTGATAAAGAATAAGTTCTGACTGAATTCAATTCTTGTGCAGCATGGTTAGATTGTTTGTGGACGGTCCTTATGGCGCACCAGCACAGGACTTCAGAAACTATGATGTTCTACTGCTTGTGGGTCTGGGCATTGGGGCAACACCTTTCATCAGCATTCTCAGGGACCTTCTTAACAATATTAAAGTTTCAGATGAACTAATGGTAAAACGATGGTTGACATATCCTTTCTTCATTGGATTTGTCATATTTTTCAATCTATCTTAATGGATTTGTTCCGCTGAATCATATCAGGAGTTGGCAATGGACACGAGCAGATCTGAAGTCAGTAGTAGCAGCCTCAGCTTCTCAACCACCAGCAGCAGCACCAAGAAGAGGTCATATAGAACTAGCAGTGCTCACTTCTACTGGGTCACAAGAGAGGTAGCATCTTTCGAATGGTTCAAAGGAGTAATGAATGATGTGGCTGAAATGGACAAAAAGGTTAAGTAAGCTATGTTTTACCTCCTTCAAATCCTATATTATCCTTAATTTCGATGCTGATTCAAGGATGTTTCATTATGTTTGTGAAACAGGGTATTATAGAGATGCATAATTATTTAACTAGTGTTTATGAGGAGCGTGATGCAAGGACTACTCTCCTTGCAATGGTGCAGGCTCTGAATCATGCTAAGAATGGAGTTGATATTGTCTCAGGAACACAGGTTAGCATCTATTTTACAGTGACAGTGGTGGGCACACTGTTTGTTCCCTTTGGAGATGTCTACTCTCCTAGATTCTGAATCTTAGATCACCACTTAGTATGTCGCTGCAACTATTGGCATTTATTTCTAAGTATACTGATGAGTGAAATTATTAACTTGTCAGGTCAGGACTCACTTTGCAAGACCAGATTGGAAACAAGTATTCGCCAAATTAGCTGCCAAGCATCCTGGAGCAACAGTAGGTAGTACACAAACTTCTAACTTCTCAAATATTCCAATTGCTAGTTTTAATGTGAAAATGTGAGGTAAGCCACCCAAGAAAGATAGTTGCAAGCTGCAATGTTAGTTGTTTCTATCTGGGAGGTGAGAATAGACATGTCGCTCCTGTTGAATTGGAGAGTCTGAAAGATATCGCAAGCATTGGCATCATCAACTAATCAAATAGCAAATTGTCTACTGAAATCTGTACAGCAAGTACATCGATGAATCAAAATGTTAACGTTATTAACCAGAGAAGTTTGCTTCTGCTTTCGCTGAAGCATTTACTTGATTACTATACATCACTGGCAGGCGTCTTCTACTGTGGAACACCAACTCTAGCAAAAGAACTAAGAAAGCTATCGCTTGAGATGAGTCACAGAACATCAACAAGATTCCATTTCCACAAAGAGTACTTCTAATCAAACAGATTCGGGGAGGAACACCAAACTTTTGTTTTGAGGTAAATAAACGCAACCCTCCATAAATGTACATAATTTGCATAAAAGTGATTACAGATTGACAGGTAGAGAATGAAGAGATGGAAACTTTCGGTCATCATCAATTATAAAGTTGCATATATGTACAGACAAAAAGCATTAATTACAATAACATTACACTTCGTTCCTTGATTCTGTATATGTTGTAATGAAAGAGTTGATGAAATTTACTATTTTATTAAGAACCTTAGTGTATTTTATTCTCTCATTATTAAGGGTCTTTTATTCAAAGCCCTTCTTGTTGAATTGATTGAATTTCACCATTTAACTATTATAAGATCATCAGCTCCTTCACGGACCTCAAAGGTCTAATCTGCAGTCCTATACTGAATTATCGTTTGCCCAAAAGAAATTAGAGCTACATTGTTTACACCAAAGGAAGAGTTAAAAAAAGACATTCTAGAAATACAATAGGATAACATTACAAATGACAAGTTGAAACTTGATCAACGACCAGATTAGCTAACTGTATAGTCATTTAGAAATAATTTCAAACCGACTTGGATGTCATGATTAGAAAGTCAGTAGCATAATTTGCAAATATCTTCCAAGCTCGACCATGACAAACATTAGCTAACAAGCAAATGAGAAAATTGGTCCATATTTGTTCAAAGCTCTCCAAGGTAGATTTGCTTGTCACTTCCACAGGAGCCGATGATAGGTTCAGTTGGATGGAATGCGGTCTCATTCACAGAACCATTATGTCCAGGGAGTTTGTACAATATGCGACGGGATGTAGTGTCCCAGATATAGACCATCCTATCTGCACTCCCTGCAGTAACCTTACTCCCGTCTGGTGACCAGGCACACTTGAGCAAATTCTTCTCAAAGTTGTGTTGGTGCCCAGTAAATATCTTAATGCAACGGTTTTGAGGAGCATAGGGACGCATATCCCAAACTCGAAGCGTGCAATCCATGCCATTTGTCAAGAGGTAAGAACCGTCAGGACTTAGTTGCATACCTGTTATCATGTCTCCATGACCTTGTAGCATCATTATTACCTCATTTCGACGAAGATCCCACACTTTCACATCATTGTCCAATCCTCCAGTAAAAATCTTATCTGCTGTATCAGAGAAACTTACGGCGGTAATCTGGTACTTGTCCGGAAATGTCTGGATTGCACCTCTTTGCCGCAAATCCCAGAGTTTGGCTGTTCCATCATCTGAGCCACTGACAACAAGAGGCGGACCTCTTCGTGAGGGGCAGCATGAGTTAACAAATGATGAATGCTCAGCCATTTTCTTGATCTGTTTGCCAGTTTCGACATCCCACGCCCTCAGAGTCTTGTCAGGGCTAGCTGAGATTATCTGAGTTCCATCAGTGGTCCATTGGAGGTCTAAAATAGCATTCTTATGCCCTCTGAAGACCATGAAATTTTTGCAGTCTCCATGAACATACCACAAGAATATATCTCTGTCATGGGAGCCAGATGCTACAACTGTTCCTGCTGGGTTGAACTTCATGGTATATATTGCACTTTGGTGACCTGTGAGCAGCATTATTGGTGACTCCAGACTCGAAGTGCGTTGTTTTCCACCAGAACCCGGGCCTTGACCCTGAATAGAACCATGTGGAACAGTTGCCCATTCTGTCCCTGGCCTATGGCCTGAAATTACCAACGCATTCTCACCGAGCGGAGCAAACATATTAGAGCTACAATGCAAGGAAACCAAGAGGCAAGATCTTTTTCACCTGATAGTAAAAGTTGCACAAGTCAACATAAAGAAATCAATTGAGTAAAGAACCATAACTATGAGAGATAATCAGTTATAGTGAAACACAAAATCAAACATGACTTGTCAACTAAATGATTCGATGAGATTGTTCTAAATTGATTCCTATCATAAAAATGAGAAATTTAATGGAACATTTGGTTTACACGTTTTCCATTTTTATTTTTTGGAAAATACGGGTTTTTCAAAAAATAATGTTTGGTTTATGTTTTCAATCTTTATTTTCTAAAAAAATAGATAGTATTTTTTAGAAAAATAGAGAATGTCTAAAAGTCATTTTCTATTTTATGGAAAACACAAATTTTTTAGAAAATGAAAATAAAAAAAAATTAAACCAAACGCCCCCTAAGATTCTCTCCAATTATTCAAGAAGTTTTTTGAGTAAGAAAATGTGAATTAGATAGTCGAAAGGACATGCTCCATTTTACTAGTATTACGATTCACCTATACAAAACCACATGGTGTCAAACTCTGCTACTGGCAATGCTACTGATTCACTGAGTCAATTGATCAAATCAGTTGAACAGGTAAACAATTTATATTTTCAAAAGTATCAAACATTTTATAGAAACCAGATATACATATATATATATATATATATATATAAAACAAAATATAGCAAAATTTATATATGAAAAATTCTAAGGGAGTTTACCAAACAAAAATAAATGGAATGGAATATATTTAATTTAAAATTGATTGTTATTAATTAAAAATTTAATATGATATCAGTGGACAATGAAGTATCTTACCAGTAATTACAAACCAAATAATCAGCAAATTACTATTAAAGTATCAATAAAAGCTTATGATGTAGAAATTTAATGTGTACAATAAAACATGTCAGAACCTATATATAAACTTAAATATTTCAGAATAAACTATTATGATAAAAAGGTGGCCATCCCATAGTGCTTTGGCCAAGGGGTCACTTCGCCTAGTGGCTAAGCGGTCAAATAGCCTAGCCAAACCAACTAGGAAAAAATTATTTTTATAATAAAAATATTTAATTGAGAATAAACTACTATGATTAAAAGGTAGTCACCCAAGACGTTTCTCCAAGGGGCCGCTTCGCCCAGTGGTTAGGAGGTAACCCAAGCAGACTGCCTAATTGGACTAGGTGGATATAAAATGTAGTTAGTTCATTTAACTTAATTATTTTTTTACCTCTTTAGTGTTTATCAATTATCACTTATTTATATATTTATATATGATTATAACTAATCTTCCAAGCTAACATTGTTGGGGTTGCAAGATTGCAGATATAGAAAGTCCATGTTGCTTTTGCATCTACCTCGATTTTTCTCATTGTTTGTTCGTCCAATCTATCATAGGTGACTTACTACTCCATCTTCGGTGGGAAGCATGAATCCAGTTTGAATTATGGACCATATTTCCACTTGGGTTCTTAGGTTGTACTCCATCTTCCATCTTCCGTTGCATTTTTCTCTGATTGCTTTAACTCGATCGTTTTTCAAAAAAAAAAAAAAAGTGAAAAAACTACGAGCGCTATTCACCCCTCTAGCGCTTTCGATTCTACAATTGGTATCTAATCCGGGATGAGCTGACGAGGCCCTCGCTGAGGTTAGCAGCGGTGATGACATGACACCTAAGGGTAGTTAGGGCCCACTCACTTGTGGTTCGTCCGGTCGGCAAAAGACAGGGATCATGCTTTTAACCGAACGGACGAATATCGTGAAGGCGTATTACGGGTAGCCTGATTGCCAAAGGCAGGAAAGTTATGCATCCGTCCGGGCGGATATCAAAAGGAATGACTTCATCTCTAAGAAGGCTCAGACACGTGTCTGACAGCTGCTTGTACTTTCTGACAACGGTACAGGTGTAGACGATGTAAAGTGCCAAGTGGCACCAATCATTGCGTGACAACTCATCCTAGTATACCTCGGGATTAACGCCTGACACCCAACTATAAATAGAGGTTCTCGGTTCCCGATGCAAGTACGCAATATTACGTAAGCTATTGTACTTTCCCCTGTTCATCAGTTGTACTTCCTGAGCTTGTCTGACTTAAGCGTCGGAGGACCGAACGAGGGACCTCTTCCATGGTTCGGTTGCTAACGCTTCTTCTGAGTTTGTGCGAGTGCTTGCAGGAGTGCGGACGAACAACCACCTAGCAGGACGGACGATTGTGTAGACTCCACCTCATCGTACATTCAGCTCCCAATCTTCCACCTTGCAGATACCGTAATCCCCAGTGTCATCCGTCCTATTTCAGACAGGATCGGTATCAAAGCGGGATCGCTCTAGTTGGTGAAACCACCACAAGGGCATATTTTTCATTTTTTCATAAAAAATTATATACTGTTATAATTTAAAAACTATCCTTACATCTATCTCCATTGGTACGAGGCATTTTGGATAAACTATGAGGGCTTAGATTTAAAGTAGACAATATCATGTCATTGTGGAGATATCTAAATTATTTTAGACCTAACAGATATGATATTTATATTATATTGTATTCTATTAGTCTTTATTTATAAATTAACTTATTTATTAGTGATTATAAAATTATTTTGATAGTTATCCACTAATATTAGTCATTCCTAATTTAATTTGCTTCTTTACTATTTTAATATTATTTTAATAGTGATTGTTTAGACCTTCGCTTAGGTAGTGGGTTAACTAGCTAGGCCCCCACCTAGCGCCTAATGTATTAATTGGGAATTAGGTCGTAATGAGATTTCAGCCAGCTGGTTCAGACAGCATGCCTTTAAAAATATTTTCTGAAGGTATTTTACGTTATTGTCTTAATAGATAAAGGAAAACCTTGGGGGCCTAAGAATTGCGAGCAAGAACTGTCTAAGCATGTATGGCACCACCATTTTCACACATTCATAGAATTGAGGTTGCCCGATTAGACAACATGGCAACACCACTTGGGCTCAACTACTCAAGGTTAGAAGATGTTGGAATCTCCCTTCCCTATTGAAATTTTAAAAATTGCATAAAATACCAATTCTTGCTAACAACATTTTGCCTAGTAACAAGAACACAAAATGGCTAATAACATCGAAAATCTCCAACGTTAAGAAATTAAACTAACATTGACCGTGACTTTTTGTGTGATTGTGCTAAATCCATCATTCTTGTTTTAAGAAAGACAACAACCCTCAAGCATCTTGCAAAGAATGAGGAACAATAAACAAAATTCTATAAAATGCCTAAATATTTCACAACGGGAAGAAGTATGCACTAGTCCCAAAGGTACAACAACAAAGGCAACCAAGTCATATCCTATTAGATGGAATTGACCATATGGATCCTCCTACGCTATTGAGCTCAATCATCTACTAACATTGAGGGTGACTTTTCATGTGACGGTGCTAAATCCATCATTCTTGTTTTAAGAAAGACAGCAACAAGTAGCTCAATCCCTAAGCATCAGGCACAGAATGAGGAACAATAAACAAAATTATATAAAATGCCTAAATATTTCACAACTGGAAAAAGTATGCACTAGCCCCTATGGTACGTCAATAACGACAACCAAGCCTTACCCCAGGGGTCAGCTATATGGATCGTCCGACACCATTAGGCTCTATATCCTACTATATCATCATCAATATTTAAATAAATTATATCTTATTTTGTTATTGCTAACTAAGTCTTATTTGATCTTGTCCCAAAGGTAGGACGAGAAAAAAGGTCATCATCACTACCAAATAAATATGCACAAAATTGAAAAGAAAAGATGTTGAAGATGAGATTCTGAACAATTTTAGGCTAAAGTTAGTCATTGATTATTTTCTAGCCCAATATCCATGAAAAACACTGTTTCTTTTCGATCATCCAGAAAACTAGTCATTGCTTTGAACCAATTGTTTACCATGTGTTGCTTGACCATTTCAACAACGATTCAACCAAAGAAAGCCTTCGGACCAAATACGACTAATTTAATATGACTAAGAAGACAATCATAAAGATAGGAGCACCAATATGCAATGCAAATTTTTCCAAAGACACGTCGGTTGATAAACAAAAATCAGAATTTAAGTTCATAAGATATTTTGTTAAGTTCACTAAAACAGAAACAAATCAACACCTCTTGAATTTCCCAAAGCTAGCAGCTGAGCGAAGTGCTATCTCCTGCATTCAAAGAAAAGACCCATTAATTTCACCATATATCAACTTGCAGATGATGCAATCATATTTTGATATGTGTCAAAAAGTTTAAGTTAGACTTAATATGGATTTAACGTGGGTTCAAGTCATGCAAGGATTGAACAAGCACACGGAGATCTCATCCAAGGGCTCGGTCCTTGAATCGGTGAAGGATGGAGCATCCGAGGGACCGTCGGACAAGGAGCAACGGAGTAAAGCCAAGGAAGCGGACTTCAAGGCGAGTGAGGGATGGCATGAAGACGAGTCATGGGCTCGTATGCATCCGAGGGACGAAGGCCAAAGGAAGAGGGCTTCAAAGGGCAACTCCGGAGAGTAGTGAGAGTGTGAAGTATACTGGACCAGTCGCCTGGTACTCCGACCAGGCGACTGGTACCGAGAGCTGAGTGAAAATCGAAACTCACATAAAGATGGGTCGAGTGGATTAGTCGCCTGCACCAATCGACTGATCTCTCGACCAAACGACTGATCACTAGCCGTTGGCGATGATTTGGCTAGCCATTGCGAGCCTACAAGTGACCGTTATAAGGGGACCAGTCGCCTGGTCTTAAGACCAGGCGACTACTGCAAGCTGAGTGGACTTTTCAGCTCCACTCTCTCCTCCTATTTAAGGAGGAGTCTTAGCACGAATTTGGCTAGTGCTCTAGTGTCGAACTTTGTGTAAAGTGCCCAAGTATTCTCAGCTCTTCTCTTCCTCCTAATCTCATACTCCTAATGTAAAGAGGAAGAGAAATCCTTGTGAGAGATTTGCTTCACATAGAAGAAGCACGTTCATAGTGAAGAAGTGTACTCGCGTGGATCCTTGGATTAGTCACCTCCAACGGAGGTTGATACCAAGTAAAGGTTGGGTGTTAGCATTGGTATTTTAATTTGTATTTGTATATGTTAGTAAGAGCCCTAGAGCCAATCAAATGTTGATTGTTGTATGGACTCATTGTATCAAATTCCAATATTAATAAA
>JBAMIE010179336.1:0-13500 GCA_037177295.1 Kaempferia parviflora | reverse complement strand
TTAAACCCAACATTTCTCCCCCTTTGCCACACATCAAAAAGAGCTCCAACAATCTCCAATTATTAGACTCTTTGACCTCAAATGACCCTAAAGGACATATACTAACCCCCCATAAGATTACCTACAAGTTTTCCTTCCTTTTGGTCACAAACCAGCTGAAAAAACACTTAACAGCCTGTACCAGGCGACTGATGCAGAGAGCAGGCGCCTGGTACACTTGAAACTGAAATTTTAGCATTTCTAACCCACTTTCAGAAATACACTAGAAATTCCATAGACCTCCAAAAATTCTAAAATTTTGTGAGGAGTTCTGTTTTACCAGTGATGTGAACACTTGCATGTTAGGCATTGTCTTGATGTGATATACATTGAGAAGAATGTCTTCGAATCCCTTATTAATACTTTGATGAATGTTAAAGGAAGAACTAAGGACAATGTGGCAGCTAGGTTGGACATGGTTCAAATAGGAGTTAGGCTTGAATTGGCCCCTAAATACGGTGAAAAAAAGAACATATCTTCCTCCTACTGCATGCTCTTTCACAAAAAAAAAAAAGTTACAAGTGTATCAGACGATAATGGATATAAAAGCTCTAGAAGGTTTCTCATCGAACATGAAGAATCTTGTGTGCATGTCTGAGTTGAAGTTGACTGGATTAAAATCTCATGATTGTCATGTTCCAATGCAGCATTTCCTGCCAATACTCATACGTGATGCACTACCCAAACATGTTAGATATGCCATCATAAGATTATGCTACTTCTTCAAAGATATTTGTTGCAAGGTTATAGATGTACATAAGTTAGATAAGCTACAATCAGACTTAGTTGTTACGCTGTGCTTATTGGAGCAATATTTTTCCCTTTCTTTCTTCGATGTCACGCTTCACTTAACAGTCCATCTTGTTCGAGAAGTCCGATTATGTAGACCAATTTACTTCCAGTATATGTATCCATTCGAAAGATACATGAAGGTTCTTAAGAGTTATGTTGGTAGTCGAAAACATCCTGAAGGTTACGTTGTATTATTCAGAGATATTCAGCTGAAGAAGCAATTGAGTTTTGTTCAGAATACCTTAATAACCTTCATCCTATTGGGATCCCTCAATCAAATCGAGACCCTAAAGCAAACAATCCTGACCTCTTAGCATGCAAAGCATCTATTATAATGCAACAAGTTGATCTACTACAAGCACATTTGACGGTGTTGGAAAATACAGAAGAAGTATCTCCCTACATAATGTAAGTGTATTGCATTAATTTATTATTTCACACACTTTGTTATTGCCAATATCTACTATCTAACACAAAGTTATATATAACTATTTCCACAGTGAACATAAAACCTTACTTAAGTCCATGTTTCCTAAAAAAGAGACAAATGAAAGTGGATACAAGATGCTCACAACAAGAGATTCATTGATTGGCTGCATGCAAAGGTGGATGCAAAATTTGTTTTTGTAAAATACAGCCCAAAATAAAGATAAAATAATTATTATTATTGAGCGAATAACCTTCATGGAATTTTTAAGGATTTTTAGAAATTTCCTCAGAATTTATTGGAGATTGTATGACTAGTTTTGTGGGGATATCCAATTAGGTTCCAGGGAAAGCTTGTTTGGAATATTCATTATATGGGAGTTGATTGAGAAATTAAACTTAGGGTTTGATTGATTAAACCTAAGTTGAAAATATTTAAAACCTAATATTCTAATCTCCCCCCCATTCCAATCGCCGACTCCTCTTCCTGCCTCCTGACGTCACGCTCGCAGCCACGCCGACCCCGCGACGCTTCGTTTCAACCTCCCCATCGCAATTTCTACCCGACACCTCACTTCATTTCTCCTCCTAGCCGACTTCTCCTCATCGCGCAACCTTCCTTTTTCCTAGCCGCGATTGGCGACGCTGTTGTCGTTGGACATCGCCGACGAGTGTAGGCCCTAACTACTGAGGTGGGGATTTACCGCTACCTTGAGCAGTGCCATTCCTCCAGCCCTTGCCCATGCACACGAGGAACTCCCGCCCCCTTGGTGCCGAATCTGAGGTAAGTAGATAACCCTAGTTTTGGATTGGAGTAGCTGAGGGTTAGGTTGTTCTGATCTAGCCTCTTTTGTGTAGTTGATTTCATTGTGAGATCAGATTCGAGGTAAAAGCTATTTAGCCTTGTTGAACTCCGGCCAGCAAGGGATTTAATTGAGCATTAGGCTTAGGGATCAGTTGCTGCTCATCTTTCCTGCCACCTCCACTAGCAGTTGGTACCATTGTTAGGAAATCTACAATGGAAGGTAATGAAGTTTATTTGTTCATGAATTGGGTTTTGGTTTAATAGATCTTGTTGCATTGGCCTAATTGGTTTGATGGATTTATGATGATCTCTCTAGCTATATCAGTGTTAGAAATCACTAGAATGGTCGCATAGTTCTTATTTCAATTCTATCTATTAGCAGATTCTCTACCTCCTGTTCAAGGAAGATTTAGTTTGACTGAAGGTTTCCAATTATTTGATTAAGTGGTGGGGTTGGTTACTGATCTCGTGATTGGTGTTGGTTAACTGGTGGATTCATTTCCTAACAACAACATCCGGTTGCTTCACTGGAAGGCTGTGGATCTAAATTTAAGGTAAAGAGGTAGTTGATGTTAAATTAAAACTAGATGGCACTAGATGGTTAAAGGATTTATTAATATTCAAATAGTAGCCTAACTGGATTTCCAACTTGGTTAGGGTTTTCCTTATTAGGTTGAAAATTTGGGTTTAGCTAAATTTTTACTTACGTGATTAGCGTTTAGTGGCATTGGTAACTAGCTAAATGATGTATATGGATGTAGGACTCTGATTTGAGGCGAGCATCTTGACGCGGGAGTTATCTGATACGATCATTTTTTCGAGGAAGGTATCTTGACTTATCTCTTTTGATAGTGTCATTATGATATGCATAGTATACTATAACTAGCAGTAATATTCATGTTTATATCTGCACTAGTATGTCACTACTTGATACCTGTTATATGCTTTCATTGTTATCTGTTATGCATTTAGTTCTATATCATTTTTATACTTGTCATGTGTTCTTATGATCGTAGAGGTAGTGACATACCATTTATTACTGGGCACTTGATTAGCTTCTAGATATACCTGACATGTGTACCTAGACTTCTGATATCTAGATCTTTGATATGGACCCATCTCTTTTTGGTACATATTATATAGAGGTGTATATTGGTTGGTGTTACATGCTTTAGACATGCACCATTTTGCACGATTGCATGCTGGCGGTCATCGGATCCTTTGTAGTTGAGCCCACCGCTAGTTACATGATCTGCACACACAACCACTCAAGGGTTAGTGGAACATCAGGAGGGTGTGTGCAGTTGCTCTGTCAGACTCAGCGCGTTCGCTCATGGGTAGCGATGATGCAGCGTGGTAGCGGGCAGGGATCCCTCCCCTTGACTATGACACAGGGATATGAGAGTTTTACTCCCCCACTCTGTTTGGGGTAAGAGGATAGGTGTACTCCGACAACATCCTGTCCACTCGGTCACTCAGGAGCAGTGACGGCAGAGTGCACAGTTGTCATAGCCCTACTCACTCGACCTCACCATCGCATGTGAGGTGGCAGACTGGTGTCAAGGGTAACCATGTCATTTGCATCATATGTATATTGTATAGATTGCATTTTTATATGTGTGTGTGTTTGCTGCACTTTAGTTGATGTATTTTGATGGGTTGCATATGATTGACATGCATACAGGAGACATTATATATTTTATTTAATAACCCTACACCTGTTGGTATGGTTCACCCTCTTATGACAGGATAAGAGGTTCTGGTGAGTACAGTTTCTTCCGTTGTTCAGTTTACATTCCCTATTATTGTTCAAGAGACTGTACTGCATGATTATTACTGATAGCTATACTTTATTATGCATGTCTGCCCGATACGCGCTGAGTTCGTTGAACTCACTCCATTGCTCTATTATTTTATTTTCAGGTTGAGGCTGTCAGGAGAGTCCAACTACTAGTCCCCTCGTGTCGACAGAGTTCTATTTAGTCTTTTGGGTATTTTTATGTGATTTACAGACTATGTTCTAGACTTGTTGTGGTTTTTACTTTTAGATTTACTATATCGAGTTTTGGGTAGCCTACCCACTGTTTTTCCGCTGCGATGTTTTCTTTTTGTAGTGAGTAGGTTATATATTCAATATGATTTGCTACGTACCTGCCCGGACGGCAAAAGAGATAAGTTTTGATGTTGTTTTTGATTTAGTATTATTTCATCAGCCGAAGGCTGATTTTATTATTAACTGTGTGGAATGTTTATTTACTTTTTTTTGTATATGTTTCGGTCGTGTTGGCCAAGGGGGTGTGTGTTGTATAAATGTTTCAGATTGTCACCCGTACAGGGGAGATGCTGCTAGATTTTCGTCTAACAAGGACTCCTCTAGGGCCTGACAGTTTTCATGCATTTTGCGCTAAACAAGTTGTAGTACTATTTGATCACCCTATTCAGATTTAATACATGTCAGGTGGTTGCTTAAATAGACAACTGTAATGGTGGAATGACATCGACATTGACATGGTTGGCTCATGGACCACGTGTGCACGTCATTAAGTATAGTAGTTATGTAATAAATGATAGTTTATATCAAACAAAGGCACGATATGATGAAAGAGTTTGCCAAAACAGTTGGGGTTTCTCTAGTTGCCAGCACCATGCTTGTCTCTAGTGCCAAAGATAAAAATCCCTTAATAGCTGACGTGTCTTTCTATGGAGTGATTGAAGAAATATGGGAATTGGACTATCATCAATTTCAAGTTCCTCTTTTCAAATGCGCGTGGGTTGCAAATGACAAAGGAGTAATCAACAACGATGAATGTGGCTTCACCTTGGTTAATATGAACAAACGAGGGCACAAGAATGATGAATTCGTCCTTGCAAGTCAAGTCAGTCAAGTCTTTTATATTGATGATCCATTAAAAAAAGGATGGTCAATTGTACTCCCTGTGCCAAATAGATGTTATGAAGGAGAAGATGATAGTTGGACTAGTATTCCTGAGTCTCGGCCAATTGATGATGTTAACACTCATTGTATTCCTGACCATGAAAGATACTTTAGACCAGAAAATGAGGGTGTTTGGGAAGTAAACAAGAAAAAAATGATGATTTGTACTTTTTTGTCATGTTTTGTTATGAATAAGAAAAGACACTTAATGTTCTTTAAAAAATTATGTTATGCACTCTTATCATTTATGTAATGTTTATGTTTATATTATTATTATTATTAATGTTGTGTTTATGTTTCATGTTCTTATGCAGCGGATAGCATAATGGGTCGTAAAAAAAAGAGGAAAACATCTACAGTTGAGGAGCAACAAGAATTAAAGGATGATAAGTTGCATGGAGTTACTGATGAAGAGCTACATGGACTTACTAATGAAGAAGAACATCTTGTAGATGTGCAAAAGAACAAGAGAGGACCTACATTGATGGGTAAACTAACTGCAGCTGCAAGATGGGGGAAAAAAGCAAAGATTGATTATGATGACATGGGGAGACCAGCATATAATGCAAATGGAAGGGCTTTACAATCATACATTGGCTCTATTGCTAGATCCATGGTGCCGATTAATATAAAGTCCTGGCCTGAAGTTCCAGATAACATAAAACAAAAAGTATGGGAAGAAATATCGGTAAGTGCAACTGAGTAAAAATCAGTATTAGATTAAGTGTTAGTAACAATCAATTACTTTAGTTAAGAATATTTCTTTGTTACGAAAGGATTACATGTTGCATATAAATTGGGCATTTACACGTTTCTTTGTTAATGGATTACACGTTGCATGTAAGTATAAATTGGACATTTACACGTTTCTTTGTTAATGGATTACATGTTGCATGTAAGTAGGCATAAATTGATTGAAAAAAGAATGGTATATATTTCTTTGTACAAAATATATAAACTGGGCATTTGTAAAGAATGATACACATTTATCAACAATTATCTACCTTTGCTTTATCACTTTGTACAAAATGTTTCTTTATCACTTTAATGAATTATCCTATAAGCACTTCTAAATGTTCGGTAAAGTAGAATGAAGTATCCTAACTTTTGTTACTTGAAGATCAACTGTCACATGGGATTCATTAATTCATGACTTATTTAGAAGCATCACACGTATCACATTTCTTTTGTACAGAATTCTTTGTAACATTCATTTTTTTTTTTAATTCGGCATGTAAGTAGGCATAAACACTTTAATCAATACATTCTATACATTTTTTTAGCATGTGTGTATATACGATATGAAATAGTATCAACTGATATTTTTTTTTTACAGAATGTCTTCGAACTAGCGCCACAAAGTGAGTCTGCTGTGATGAGTTCAGCAGCTCAAAAGTGGCGAGATTTCAAAAACAAATTGACTAGCAGATTTGTCTGGCCAAATAGAAAAAATCCTGAAAAGTTGATTTCTCCACCAAGTCAGTATCAATTCCCAATAACACATTGGAAAGAATTTGTGGATGTGAAACTAGATCCATCATGGGAGGTATACTTTATGAATTATCATGTTTCCTTTAAGAACTATTAATTTCCATACTTAATTTAATAACATAATGATGTAGGTTATTCACGACAAACAGAAAGCACGGACCATGCATTGTAAATATCACCACAGAATGTCTCGTAAAGGTTATATTGGTTTGGAGGCTGAAATGGTAAGATATGGAGCATTCTATTTGTCATTTTAGCAAATTTTCATGTTCTTAAGCTGATGAGTTTTGGAATTGTACAGAGAAAATAACATAATTGTCAAAAATGAGGAAGTTGATAGATCGGTGCTTTGGCGTAAAGCTCGAGAAGACAAATCTGGCAATATAACAAATGTGGAGACATCAGAAGTTGCCAAAAAAATTATAAATGTTTAATTTTAATCAAACTCAATATTATCTAGATAAATAAAATTGTATTTTTTTTATTGATTTGTTATGTCTCTAATTGTAGGATGATTTGATGGAAAAGAAAGTCAAATGAGAGTTTAAATCTTCTGGAATGAATGATGTGCTAACCACTGCCTTAGGAAGCCAAAAACATTATGGAAGGGTTCGAGATGTGGGAGGGTTCATAAAACCCCAAGTCTATTTTAAAACTCCAAGAAAGAAGAAAGAATCAATCCCAAATACTATGATCGAAAACTTCAAAGAACAATCGGAAGAGACTAAAAGGTGAAAGGCTGAATTGGAGAAATTGAAGGCTCAACTTGCTAGTGTTATGCTAGTTATCAATGATCGAACTTCTGAGACAGTAGTATCAAACAAGTGCTCAAATATGAAAGATCCAAAAGTGTCAAATGATGTGGAAGAAGTTTATGAATGTGACATTTCAAATATGAAAGTTCTATATTTCTTGATTTCAATTCAAATTATTTTTTTCATAGCCATATATTTATATCTAATATCTTATTATTCTTAAAAGGGGAAAAAATGTCACCTAGCCATAAAACAACTTGAATACGTGGTGGCGTATGGCAAAATAATATCAGGAGGCAAAGTTTTCAATATTTTTCAGGTATGTGTGGATGTTGTCTTAGATGAAGAAGCAGAGCTTCCAATCCCAATTAGGTCTAAACCAAGAATCATCAAAGATGCAGTTGGAGTCATTGTTGGTTGGCCTAAAGAGTTTGTAATTGTTCCAACAACAAAGGTACTTTATGTTTTCACTTTATAATACTTGTATGAATATTCTAAATTGCAGAAGAAGGGAAAACCTCAACCATTTTCTCTATTGGATGTTCCTGGTCAGTGCGACAAGTTCAAGGATATTGAAAAAACATTACCTATGGCATGCAAGTATATCTACTCACATATTGTTAGATTGATGAATGAATTGGAGAGTATATATATAGAGTTTGAGGACACTATGTTTGGACGCCTAAAAGTATACGACTACTAAGAGAAGATATCTTGTGCTTTATGGAGATGAGAGAGATAGGTGCCAGACAAATTTTAGTTTACACGGGATATGTTACGTCTAACTTACAATGTTTGTTTACATTTTAATATTTTATTTGTAACTCGTCTATACCTTGAAAATTTTCTAACGGAGTTAACTAATATTTGAGTGCAGTTATCTTTATAAATATTTGAGGGATGAAAACAGAGCTGATTATGTTTCATTTGTGGATCCTAGCAATATACCTACATGCCCACTTGGCAAAGATGGCGGTAAATTATCACAACATATTGCTAACCAATTAGAAGCAATTCGTAGAGATAACATCTGCCTCATTCCATACAACACTGGATAAGATTTTAGTTATTTATTGATTCTTAATGCATCTTTCATAAGGTTATATTTTTATTTTTTGTAGGTACCATTGGATCATGACTATTATCAATGAAGATAAAAATATGATATATTTATTAGACTCTATGTCTAATAGAAATCGAGACGATGCATGAAAAATCATAGTGACCAAGCAGGTAGTATATTATGTTGGTTTTGAAGGCATTCACATAAATATGAAAAATAACTTTTTTATTTTTAAAATGTAATGGGGTCAAGATATACAATGTCACAAAGGGTATTGCTAAAGCAACAGGTTTTAAACAATTGACGGTATGTATTGTACTTATGTATTAAGACATAAATGGATAATTCTTATTATTTAGATTGTGACCATTGCATTTCTTTTTCTTTTATTACATTATAGGGTAATTTAAAACAAAGTGGTTCTGTTGAGTGTGGATATTGTGTGATGAGATACATGAAAGAGATAGTTGAATGTGAAAATCCAGAGTTGGAGATGATGGTGAATTTCTTATTCTTCTTTATAGCCTTGTTTCTTCATTTTGAATTGTATTATTTAAGATTTTTTTATAACTCTTATATGATATTGGAAAATATTTAGGATCTTCATGACATATACATAACTTTGTTATTTCTTTTTGAATATTTATATTTTTGGATGAATAATTTTATGTGAATCTAATGTATTTTAATTTTTTATATAGAAGTTTGCAGGAACAATCAAGAATCCATATTACAACCAATCTCAATATGATGAAGTCAGAAGTGAATAGAGTGAATTCATCTACTCCTATATGTAGGTGCCTAAATGAGTCGTGTATGGTGGGATAAATATTTTATTTTACATTGTGAATGTTTGGATATTAGTAATACATTTGTGGTTTCGTGGATGTATTTTTTAGTTATACTAGTGGATTTATGGATATATACTTGTGAATTGGTGGATAAATTTATAAGTATTTGTCATTTTGTGGATCTAATTAATTTACGAGTATTTTGTCATTAAATTAAAATTTTATTGTAATAAAATGTGATTATTTACTTTAATACTAAAACTAAATAATGAAGTAATAATAAACAAAATACTTTGTCAAATTAAAATTGTATCAAAGTTAAAAATAACATTTTACTTCACCACAGTTCAAGAATTACAAAGTCTTTTCTTATCAATTACTTCAATATAATATAAAAATAATGAAGTTTAGTCAATCAATTACTTTTTCAATAAATATAAATTATGAAGTAACATAATATTAAATACTTCATTAAATAATAATTATGACGAAGTTATAGAATATATTTACTTCGTAAATTACTTATAAATTGTGAAGTTACATATTCTCTACTACTTCAGCATGTTACATAACCACTAAAGTAAAATATATATGTTTACTTCGGCACTTTACAAAATAGACGAAGTAAAAGATGTTTTTATTTACTTCAGTATCGGTCCAAATCTAAACCGATTTTGCCTCCTTAAACCAGTCAAAGACTTCGGTTTTTTCCAAGATACGACTTCAGTGATAAGGCGAAGTAAATTAGTACCCTATTACTTCACGTTCATCTACTTCGGTAAATATCTATCTACGACTTCGATGAATATACGAAGTAAGTCAAGGAAATTCTAACATTTCCCATCCTAGAGTTGCTGCTCTCCTCTTTTACTCTAATATTTCCCATCCTCTCTAAATGTATCTTCTTAACTACTTTGCAGATTAAAAGATGTGGTGAAATGTCATGCAAACTAAGATTCATGAACCACTATGTGAAAATCTGTAATAGACTTTGTCAGTATTTACTTCGACAATTAGTAATTATGAAGTATAATATCACAATCAACCTTGGTAATAAATTTGATGAAATAAATACTATTTTAGACTTCATAGATTAAAAAATGCAGGTTTCACTTCTAATTTTATCTAATATTTTACTTCATAATATATATTTATAGAATTAATAAATTACAAAATCAGATTGATATTTCTAAATATCGAAGTAATAAGTTTGAACCGATTTACTTTTATATTTTACTAAGCTTTTACGATCCGGTTTACCCCTTTATTTCCCTTAAACCTAATTCTTCTCCCTGTACAGCGCGCGACTCCCTCCCCCGTCGACGTAAGAAACTTGCAAGTCCCTTGACACCGTCACAGCATCTCCCCCAACCACGCGACTTGCGACCTTCGCCTCCCCCTTCCCCGACGCACGCGAGCGGCGACCTTCGCCTCCACCTTCCCCGACTCACGCGACCGGCGACCTTCGTCTCCCCCTTCCCCGACGCACGCGAGTGGCGACCTTCGCCTCCCCCTTCCCCGACGCGCGCGACCTTCGCCTCCCCCTACCCCTTCCGCGATGCACGCGACTGGCGACCTTCACCTCCCCCTTCCCCGACACATGCGACCTTCGCCTCCCCCTCCCCGACCCTCCCCTGACATAGCATCTCACCCAAGCAACGCACGTGAGATCAGTACCTTCGACTCCCCCTTCATCGACTCAGCAATCCACCTGCCAACGCACCGCACTTCACCCGTCGATCCCCCGACGCGATTCCTATCTGTAAGAATAGGGTTTGTTCCCTCTCCAACTCTTAATTCCTTTCCTCTGTAATAGGAAAATTACATATTGTTTTCAAATTGGGTATTCTTTGTTTGCACAGTAGTAAAGAAAAAAATAGGTAATATATTCCCTGTTTCGAAAATAAGATTATTTTGGAGGTTGTGTACTGCTTAGTTTAAACTCTTTGTTTACACAGTAGTGATATTCTTTGTGTCTATTTTCATCTTCAAATTCTTATCTAATGATCCAGTAGTGCTTATGTCTTAAATACAATATTTGTTCATATGCAATGCTTTGTTCAAAATATTTGTTGACATGCTTTTACTAATCCTGGCCCTCTCTGTTTTCTCCACACGGTTCAAGGTTTTTTCCGCTCGCCACTTCTTCTTCGAGACGCAGCAGAGGTTCGGCGATTCCCTTCTTCATCAATGCACGTCGATTTCTCTTCTTCATCAACGCATGACGATTTCTTCTTCTTCATCAACGCGCGGTGAATTCTTCTTCTTCATCAACGCACGACGATTTCCTTCTTCTTCGTTAATGGGCATTTACACGTTTCTTTATTAATGGATTACACGTTGCATGTAAGTAAATTAATTGATTGCATTTTATACATTTCGTTGTACAGAATGCACGTTTTTTTTTGTAATTGATTACACGTTTCTTTGAAACATTCACTTTTTTTTTTTTTAAGAATTCGACATGTAAGTATGCATAAACACTTTAATCAATGCATTCTATATATTTTTTTTTAACATGTATGTATATACGATATGAAATAGAATCAACTGATATTTTTTTTTTTTTGCAGAATATCTTCGAACTAGCGCCACAAAGCGAGTCTGTTGTGATGAGTTCAGTAGCTCAAAAGTGCGAGATTTCAAAAACAAATTGACTAGCAGATTTGTCAGGCCAAATAGAAAAAATCCTAAAAAGTTGATTTCTCCACCAAGTCAGTATCAATTCCCAATAACACATTGGAAAGAATTTGTGGATGCGAGACTAGATCCATCATGGGAGGTATACTTTATAAATTGTCATGTTTCCTTTAAGAACTATTAATTTCCGTACTTAATTGAATAATATAATGATGTAGGTTATTCACGAAAAACAGAAAGCACGGACCATGCATTGTAAATATCACCGTAGAATGTCTCGTAAAGGTTACATTGGTTTGGAGGCTGAACTAGTAAGCTATGGATCATTCTATTTATCATTTTAGCAAGTTTTCATGTTCTTAAGCTAGTGAAGTTTGCAATTGTAGAGAGAAAATAACATACTTGGTGAAGATGAGGAAGTTGATAGATCAGTGCTTTGGCGTAAAGCCCGGGAAGACAAATCTGGCAATATAACAAATGTTGAGACATCAGAAGTTGCCAAAAAAATTGTAAATATTTAATTTTAATCAATTTCCATATTATCTAGATAAATAAAATTGTATTTTATTTTTGGATTGATTTGTTATGTCTCTAATTGTAGGATGAGTTGATGGAAAAGAAAGTCAAAGGAGAGTTTACATCTTCTGGAATGAATGATGTGTTAACCACAGCCTTAGGAAGCCAAGAACATTATGGAAGGGTTCGAGGTGTGGGAGGGTTCGTAAAACCTCAAGTCTATTTTAAAACTCCAAGAAAGAAGAGGGAATCAATCCCAAACACTATGGTCGAAAACTTCAAGGAACAATCAGAAGAGACTAAGAGGTTAAAGGCTGAATTGGAGAAATTGAAGGCTCAACTTGCTAGTGTTATGCCAATTATCAATGATCGAACTTCTGAGACAGTAGTATCAAACAAGTGCTCAAATATGAAAGATCCAAAAGTGTCAGATGATGTGGAAGAAGTTTATGAATGCGACATTTCAAATATGAAGGTTCTATTTTTTTTATTTCGAGTCAAATTACTTTTTTTCACAATCATATATTTATATATAATATCTTATTGTTCTTAAAAGGGGAAGAAATGTCACCTAGCCATAAAACAACTTGAAAACGTGGTGGCGTATGGCACAGTAATATCAGGAGGCAGAGTTTTCAATATTTTTCAGGTATCTGTTGATGTTGTCTTAGATGAAGAAGCAGAGCTTCCAATCCCAATTAGGTCTGGACCAAGAATCATCAAAGATGCAGTTGGAGTCATTGTTGGTTGGCCGAAAGAATTGGTAATTTTTCCACCAACAAAGGTACTTTATGTTTTCACTTGATTTTATGTTTGCAATTTTTAAATATGTTGCATGGACAATGATTTAGTTTATAATACTTGTATGAATATTCTAAATTGCAGAAGAAAGGAAAACCTCAACCATTTGCTCTATTGGATGTTCCTGGTCAGCGCGACAAGTTCAAGGATATTGAAAAAACATTACCTATGGCATGCAAGTATATCTACTCACATGTTGTTAGATTGATGAATGAATTGGAGAGTATATACATAGAGTTTGAGGACACTATGTTTGGACGCCCTAAAAGTATACGGTTGCTAAGAGAAGATATCTTGTGCTTTATGGAGATGAGAGAGATAGGTGCCAGACAAATTTTGGTTTACATGGGGTATGTTATGTCTAACTTATAATGTTTGTTTGCATTTTAATATTTTATTTGGAACTCGTCTATACCTTGAAAAATTTCTAACGGAGTTAACTAATA
>JBAMIE010179313.1:0-13504 GCA_037177295.1 Kaempferia parviflora | reverse complement strand
TACCTCGCGACTAGGGTTTAACCGCGGCTCTCCCGGTGGGCGATCTGAGTGATCGAGAGAGATCGAGAGAACGGAGAGACCGACGCCCTTTTAAGTGCGTCCTAGTTAAAATCGAAATGGGCAATAATTAACAGCCAATGGAAAATCATTTCGACCCTTATAGATTACTTATATTTTACCTTAGTCCTTACAGTTTCAAATTTTTAGTGAAATAATCTCCATACTTTTTAAAGAAACAATCAAACAAATTGGCAAAATGAAATACTTCAAATAAAAAAGTGAAATTTTAAAAAGTGTCCCGTTTTAAAGAAAAAGGTCACCTGTCATATTTATAACCTCAAAACGTATTTAACGTTGTCGTAAGTCACATCTTTTATAATATAAAAAAATAACTCAGTATAATTAAAATTACAATGTATACAAAGGTTAAAATAATTTTAATTAAGTTTTTTTAATAAAATAATTTTAATTAATTAAGAAAAAATAAACTTTATTTTTAACATATTATAATAGTTAAAAATTTTAGCTGTTATAAATTACAGCGATTATAACAAATAGCGTTTTTTTTACTTCACCTAAAATATTTAGTTCTTGTTGAAGTGCTTTAAAATTTAAAAAAAAATTGCATATTCCAACATAACATTCGCTCTACCACCTTTGATATCCGTGTCATCGTGCTAATTTGTAGCCCCTACTCAATTTAACTAGGAAAAAATATGATTATTAAAAATGGATCCGCCGTCATTTCGACCCGAATCAATCTAAAAATATCAGATTACTCCTGGGAGGTTTTCATGTTCGGGTTAAATTTTTTTGAATTGACCCGGGTTGATTTTTTGAATTTAAGATTTAGAAATTTGTTTAGGATTAAATTAAATTTTATTTTAAAATTAAAATATAAATAACATAATGTAATTTAAGAATGATAAAAAATTATATGAAAAATAATTTTAAAAGGTTTTTTTGAGTGGTTATTCGGATTGATCGAGTAATTCGAGTTCTGATTCAGGTTTAAGATTTTTTAGTTGAATTCGAGTTTAGGTTGAGATTTTTTTATAATATTTTTATTTCAATTTGACTCAAACTCATTTAATCCATTCAAATTGACACCCTCGGATAAAAATCAAAAGAATGTCTTTTGTTTTTGAAATTTCAAGATGCCTCATGTTAATTTTGTTTATCAAAAGAGAACCTCAACCTATATACAATTTACCAACTACCCTCCGCTATATTATTTTTATTATTATGTCTCTCTCTTATATTTTTCATCTAAATCCTAAACTGGGAGCGTATCGTAGCAACTATAAACCCGTAGTTGTTACACAGTTGTAGCAGCTATAGTTTCATAACTGCTACAGCTGAATCGTCACATAATGTAGTAGCTACAGTTTTGTAGTTACTACACATTTATAATAGTTATGAAATCATAGCTATTACAACCTGAATATTAGACAAGTTTTGAGAGTTCATAACTTTTGACTCGGATTGAATCACGGGACGCGTAATATATCAAATTGAAGTTTGTTCAAAATTTATATTTATTATCGAGTATAGCCCGCCACAACTCAATTTTATGTTAAAAAATATCGTTTAAAGTTTTTTCAAAGACTCAGAAGAATTTTAATCATTTTTATTAAAACTATTTTTCATATTGTAGTAGCTACGAAGTCATTGCTGCTACAACTGTTATAGTTGTAATAGGTAAAACAATACTTGCTACCACTGTTATAGTTGTAACAGCTTCAAAATAATAGTTGGTAGACCATATGTAGCAGCTAGTGTTTTATAACTACTAGTACGTGCATTTAAAATTTAGACGAAAGATATAGGTAATGGAAATACTATAATTGTGTTTATGTTTTTTTAATAAAAAAATTAAAATGGAATAGCCTTTTTTGACAATTTGGGAAAAAAAAAAAGCACGTTCCTTAGTTTTTTTTTGCCCATTTAACTTTCCTGTTTACACGGTACATTTGTGATTAAAAAGTATATCCATGTCAAATATTATGTTTATCTTTGTGTTACATGAGGTTTAAAATATTTGAATAAAAAAATACAATGTATCAATTATATATTTTGTTAATTTGTTCAATAACTACCATTGCATTAACTAAATATCCTTTGAATTTTGATTATACACAATTCCAAGGGCGGATCTAGGATTTTAGGTTTGGGGGGTCATATATAAAGTGACAAAAAAATTATTAAATATATTATATAATAATAACATATCCAACCCTAAGATGTATAATGTATATTTAATTGAAATATGAAAAATAAAGGAGAAAAAAATTTAATTCTGCAAGGATTCGATCTCTAGAAGTGTCTTAAAAAAACTTTCAAACTTATCATTAGACCAACTATATATATATAAATAAATGGATCAAATAATATATTTACTAAGAATATTTAAAATTTTCTATATAAAAAAACCATTATCAAAAAATTAGGGGAGGGCGTGGCCCCCTCAGGTCATAATATAAATCCGCCCCTTGACAATTCTAACTTCAAATTTATTATTTTTAATAAATATGCACAAGGTACAAGTGAACACATTTTTTTTAAAGTTGGAAAAAAAAAACTTTTACCTTTTCCCCTTTTCATTCCTTAACGACCCTCCATGTTTTCCGGGCCATATTTCACCCTCAAACCTCTTCCACCATGAACACCAACTCATCTCCTAATCTTAAATCTCTTCTTTTAAATTCTCCTATTCAATCCTCTCTCTCTCTCCTTTTCATAACCTTTCTTCCCCTCCTCCAAAGACATGCGCCCCACCTCTCTTCAACCAATCCATTCCATTCCCTTTAATTAATCTCCTACTTATTATTGCCTCCATTGGTTAAACCACAATCTCAAAATTCATTGTCATCTTCATCATAGAACAAAATTCCACCTTCATTGTCGAAGCTGAAATGGATTATATTCACGCTCAAGCAGCCATTGAACCATATACATTGAAGAAGCAAGTCGGCATCAACTTCGAGAACTCGAGGTACCGAGCATAGAGGTCCCAATCTTAAAAGCATGGCGGAAGGTGAACAACTGTCGTCGGCGGAGGACGAGCTGCTGCGCAAGAGCGAAGGCCCCAACAGCCTAAGCACCTCCTCTGAAGGACAACAGATTGAAACCAAATCAAGATTAACAAAAAATGGAGGTGAAACACCAAAATATGTTTTCAATGATATTTCTTCTTCTATTTTTTATTTATTTATTTATGAATTTTAATTTTGGTCAGATGTGGAGATGTTGAAGGAAAAATTTGCTAAGCTGTTGCTTGGGGAAGATATGTCAGGGAGAGGCACTGGAGTCCCCTCAGCTCTGGCTCTCTCAAATGCCATCACCAATCTTGCAGGTTCAACATTTATTTAGCAAATCAAATTCATATAGATTGTAAATTATTCTAAATCTCTTAATAACTACTTTGAAATTTATACAATGTTTAACAACACACTTGCCTCCCCTAAAGTGGTTCCTACTTCATTCAGCTTCGGTTTGGGGAGAGCAATATCGGTTGGAACCCATGTCGGCGGAAAGGAAGGCGCGGTGGAGAAAAGAAATCGATTGGCTCTTATCGGTCACTGATTACATTGTTGAATTTGTCGCCTCCCAACAAACATTGGAGGATGGAAGAAGCATGGAGGTAAGTATCCTCTTGGCTTTTTTAGCAACATCTAAAAACACCAATGCAGATGATATATGTTGTTTATTGCAGATAATGATAACTCAGCAAAGGAAAGATCTTCGCATGAACATTCCGGCTCTGCGAAAGCTAGACGCAATGCTCATCGTAAGAAAAATGCACACAACTTGTAGTTGTAGAGCAGATTCTAAACACTTCACCTTGATAATGCAGGGGTACCTTGACAACTTCAACGACCAAAAGGAGTTTTGGTATCTGTCAAGGGATGCTACCGATAAGGGGAAGAGGGCCGACGATAAGTGGTGGCTCCCGACAGTAAAAGTCCCGGAAAATGGGTTGTCGGAGGAATCCAGGAAATGGATTCTACATCAGAAAGAGCTTGTTAACCAAGTGCTCAAAGCTGCTATGGCTATAAATGCAAATGTTCTAATGGAAATGGAGATTCCAGAAGACTACATCGAAAACCTTCCTAAGGTAACAATTTCAATTCCATTATCAAAATTGAATCCATGTCCTGACACTGATCAACTTCCATGACACAGAATGGAAGATCAAGCCTTGGAGATTCACTCTACAAATTTATCACAGATGAAGGATTTGATGCAGATGCATTTCTCGAAACGCTAGACTTGTCGACCGAGCACAAAATATTAGACCTCAAAAACCGTATCGAAGCATCGGTGATCATTTGGAAGAGGAAGATGAACAACAAGGATGTCAAATCATCATGGGTTACAGTTGCAGGGGTTTCAGGTGTTAGTCAGGGTAAGCGGGAACAATTCGAAGATCGAGCAGAGACTATCTTACTCATTCTTAAGCACAGGTTCCCTGGTATCCCTCAATCGGCACTTGACATGAGCAAAATTGAATTCAATAAGGTACATGACGATAACAAAAATGATCTAATTCTAATTTGTCAGTAATGATCCAATATTGACCTTCTAAGATTGTTAAAAATGTTTTAGGATGTTGGATTAGCTATCCGGGAAAGCTACTCAAGGGTTCTAGAAAGCTTAGCTTACACCGTGATGTCGCGGATAGAAGATGTTCTCCGTGCGGATAATCTTGCTCGAAACCCACCGGAGGAAGACTTAAAGAGAAAGTCACCAAAGATAGAAGAACCAGAAGCAATCAAAGCAGAGGAAGTTATTCAACTTCAGAAAATTGAGTCCAATGATTCCATGACCCTATCAGATTTCATGGATTGGCAGATGGACCAAGAAGCTCAGGAAAACAACGAAGACTCAGGTACCGGGGACAGTGCCCCAGGGCTAGACAGTGCGAAATCAGGAAAGAAATCGCCAAAAGTTGCGCCTAACAAGAAATTCTACTACTTAGAGAAGCTAGTGTATTGGGATGCTTAAGTTGCTCAAAATCTTGCATCGAGCTACTTTTAAAAAAACATCGATGTCAATCCCAAGCCCTTATGAAAAAGATTGAGATCTACATTAAGTTGCCAACCAACATCAAACACATGAATATTTTATGAATGAATCCATCAAACTTAAAATAAGTTCTCATAATTTTAATTTTCTATTTATGTTCCACAAATTTTAAACTTTTCAAAAATCAAGCAAATCTTAACCTTTGTTTTCCTACAAAGTTTAACACATCCAAATTAATAAAATTTACGACAAAAAGAGCAATCCAAGTGACCCTTGATTGGGCTACTACAATTGCCTACTACCGGTCATCTTTGGACGACCATCGATCATCATTGAATCGCGATAAGACCACCATCGCCATTCCACATTATGGTACCTTTCCACGAAAGTGCAACTAGAGTTAAAGATAGAGATGAAATTGTCCACTTCATCCAGAACACACGCTTCGACCACTCTCCTCCTCCCCTTCTCTCCTCTTCATCGACCCACCATTGACTCCTATCAGATCCAACCATCAAACCCACGACAATCACAAACCACAATCAGACCACTTCCAAGCATAGGTGAACAATCACTGAACCACTACCACTGAACACTGCCAACCATCATTGAATCATGACTAGAAATGAAATTTAAGTTTGAAGTAGAAGAGTACTAGAGAGAATCATTCATTATCCTCTCTTCTCTTCATCCAAAAATACAACCTTCAACTAGTCTCTTCTACTCTTCTCTTCTCCCCCAACAATCCATACTTCCCTCCCTCCAAGCTTGAAAAGTAAAGCCAAATAATAACATCAACAGAAATCAGGTCCTTTTGAGACTAAAACACCTACCTTGAAACACTTCAAAAGCATGCTTTCCATGAGGAAACCTATGAGAAAAGAAAATAGGAAAGCAAACAAAATGTTAGAAAGATAATACAGTTCTAAGAAACATATAGAAAGGATGATATAAACTAATTCTCTCCATTTAATTCAAGATACTTTTGGGAGTTACAGGCAAACATAAATAATAGTACAGTCTCTGCATTAAATTCAAGATGTATATATTTTTTTTAATAATACATAGCAGAACTGACTCGAAAAGAACATTAGATAACAAAGTAATGAGATGTTACTACAATCAACCAATGTCAACCTCTTCGACTGTTTGCTATGGATCACGTTGTACCTGTTCTTATGAGACAACATTCCTCAACTTTAGTGCCAACAAGTCTAGTTCTGTGCTGAACCTTATGGAGTGCTGGTGAATGATGTCAAGCCTGTGTTATTTTCAGTGTTACCAGTATCTGCACTTGCATGTTGAATGAACTCATCTGGGGACATGTGAGACCCATGGCAGGCGCAAACAATCTTGACTTCGTTTTTGTTATACTTGTAGGTGACACCAGATATGGTCTTACCTTTAGGGGCAGGCCCAGTTGCCGAGACCCATGGAAGGTCAGGGCATGAGCCGGAACCTCCAAATCTCACATTCGATGCAACACCAGGTTTTATGGCAGATCCTTCATGAAAAAAGCCTTCGATAGAAGAGGTTGCGATTTCCTTGTGCCGGAAAGTAGTGGTGCCCATAACTTCCTCGGCACGGGATGAGAACGATGTTCCAGTCTCCACGATGTGTTTACCATTCCCTTTTGATGGATGGATCTGAAGAGGGACTGCATACACATGAGATGGAAATTGAAGCATGTGAATAAACTTTATAAATAATAATTAAAGTCATAAGAAAGGGATGTCACGGAAATTTGGCATGCAACATCTCTCAGAAAGTGAGGTGCAACATGTTAGTGACTTAGTTATATTTTTTAACTAATGTTGGAAATGATGATAAATGCATAATCAAACAACTATTGATTTAGGACCTCTCAGAATAAACTTGGCAAAGATGTTAAATGTGTAATCAAACACTGATGTTAAAATGTTGGCAAGGATGTTAGTGCATACCAAAAATGATTAATCAACTCTAACTAAGATAAATATATCTCTTTAATTTATAGATGTAGACTCATATGTGAACTTTACTTGAAATACACATATTAAAGCAAACTTGACAATTATTCGAATTTAAATCGTCCACATACAAGTACTAATTCATTTTAACATATATCACACCTCCTTAAGTTTAAAAGCTGGTAATAATGAGACAAAAGAAGATGATGCTTGCATACAATCTAGATCTGTAACCATATTATTAAAAGAGTTACTGTTTAACTGTCTCAGTAATTTATAGTGACGATTCAAGACGAGCATTTACACATTAATAACAAACGCAAAAGTAAACTTCTTGGATGATTTAAGATTGTCAGTGCAGAAGGCAAGAGCAGCTTCTGCCTGCACAGCATACAAAAGAAGATAGTAGAGAAAAAATACTATAGTATCGATAACTACTAAGAGAACAGAAATTTTGTAAAGGCAATGGCAATAACAAAAGCAGAAACAAAGGTGTTTAAGTAGAGTATGACCGTTTGATCTCTTTGCATCATCTTCAGCGAGCTGTGAGTTCGATGTTCCAAGACCTAGGGAAGAGACAGGCTGAAGCTGAGAACCAAATGCCCATGAAGAACTTGTCTCAAGTGTTGGAAGTTGGATTGCTGAGTATCCAAAAACAAGCTTCTCAGCATCAAAATCTGTCCCTTTGGAAATAGAAGGATCTCCATTTGATGGAAGTGTTGGCTGCATGATGCATGGTGAAGGAGAGCTTGTAGGAGTAGGAGTGCCAACAGAAGTTGTCTTAGGAGGTACTGAATAATCTACATTTACGGCAGTATGAGTTTGAAGAGGCGATGAAGCCCCAAATGTTGATTTAACAAAATCACTGGATGTACTTCCTGAAAAAAATTGTTGTTTCTGCCCTTGGAAACCAATTCCAGTTGGATCATTTAAGGCATGCTTAGAAGTTACTTTGTGTAGATCTGCGCGCTTGCTAGTGTTGACAGACTGCGAAACTAACCAAGAGCTTGAAACTTCTGCCTCAGATTCTGCAACACCCTCATTTTCACCCGTTGAACCATCACCGGTAGCAACAGAAAGATGTGACTTCTTCATGGGGTGATCCTTAGAGCTCTTGCCTGTTACCTCAGCATGGTTAACTACATTCTCTAGATTCTGAAAATTTATCTCAGATGATCTTGGTTTCTTGGAACATGAATTCTCTTCCTCAACTTCATTGACTCTTTTATTTCCACTCCAAGGCTCTTTGTGCTTAGTGAACATCAACTGACCAGCTTGTGAGATATCATAACCTTCTGAAGAGTTGCCAATGTCAATCCAGAAGTTCTCTTGGGGTGGTGACAGAGCTTGTTTCCCACTTTGGTCTGGAATTGCAACATTATTCTGGAGGAAGTTCTTGAATGGAACATCAGAAACTGTCACAACTCTGCCTATTGCTTGATTTGTACTTCCTTCCTCGGCTTTAAAATCTGAAGTGATGGCTCTGCCTTTAAGTTTGCCAGAAGATCCTCCAAACGAAAGACCCAAGCTAAGCTCAAGCTCATTGTCGTCCTCCATTACAATAAACTTTCAAAGCAAGTACTATCTTTGCTTATTTTGACACTTTATACATTGTTATTCTGTAGATTGATGGATCTGCAAAGTTAACATTATTCAAGAAAAATATCTACAACCGAATCTACATCTAAAAATGGAAAGCAGGAAACTTGAGGTCGGAGGAACTTCTACAGATTACCAATTCAAAAGTTCTGAAAAATGCAAAATTAAGAGCAAAACAACTACAACATTAAGGTGATAACATAGAGGAAGCATTATTATATAAGAACACACAAACTAAAGAGAACAGAAAAGAAATACAAAAGTAAAAAAACTTGAACCCCATGAAACTTGAACTCTTTACAAATAAATAGATTTCTAAAGCTTTCATTTGAAACCGAAAATCATTCTTACACATTGCAAGCTGTTGAGAACAATATCTTTACCAGTGTAGATGAATCTCTAAATGAATCAACTACAAACATAGATCACAAATAATACAATCTTCCATCAGTCATCAAGAAAATAAAAGTTGTAAACAGCCCCTCAAAAAGCACTTTTTGAAGTATTTTACATAATTTTCAAGACTATCAAAGAGGGAAGAAGAACACAATTAGTAGATCAAAGTATTAAATTAGTAGGTAGCAAAGAGGCATCTGAAAGGTTAGTATGCTTGCAAGTTAAATACTTTGGCAATCACTTCGAGAAAACAACATTCATAGATCTATCAAAGGCCCAAGCATCGATCAGAAGATAATCCACCAAAACATTAAATTAACGCAGCCCCATCAGTTCACTAAGAACAACCTCTATTTGCAGCGAATCATCATGGTTCCAACCAAAGGCGACAGCTTTAACTACAAATGCCCTCTCCCACCCCCTAAAAATCCACATCAGTGTAAACTATTGACCTGGATCACGAAGCTCTCCCTCCCAACAGAAAGAACCCTAACCTAATCGCACATCGCCAAGGTATCCATAGATCGCAGCAAGAAAAAAAGAAGAAAATACGACGAAAAATACCCCCACGGAAAATCCTAACTGCGTCAGGATAAGAAGCCACTGAACCGAAGCCGAAGAGGCGGCGGTGTCGTCGTTATCTCGCCCCAGCGACGGTGGCTTTGGTTCTGTCGACGAATGAAGGGGAATGATTTAAAAGGCGCCAATCATGCAGCAGCACGAATCTCGAAACATAATCGACGTCGAACGTGCGAGATGCCCCGGCATAAGCTTTTTTTTTTCCCTTGGGCCTTTTTTTCCTTCTCCTCAATTTCGTTGTTTTCATCGAAAATCATGAAAACAATTAGGAAGACCACGTCATCTATGACGAACGCCGGCGTGTTATATGACGTATCGCATCGAGTCAGCAACAGTTTGCCAATTTTTATTTAATTTTATAATCAACATCTAAGATTTTTTATTTTATTGAATAATATGAGATCATCAATTTAATTTTAATCAGTTGAATAATATGAGATCATCAATTTAATTTTATAAAAAAAATTTATTTATTATCAGGATAAATTAGGAAGTACTTAATAATCCAGAAGCTTACCATACTGTATACCTGTGAGTCTCATTTAAAGAAAAGATTTAACCTTGGGCATAATTTTCCATTTCTTGATGGCTAAAAATGTCTAATTTCGTACCTCAATTTATTAAATTAACTTAGGTTACCAAATATATAATACTTAATTTTGATATTTATTAAAGGTTTCCTAAAATACTTCTCCATCTATAGAAAAGTCACTCTTCTCTTTTCTTTTTTAACTATGGAATTGCAACCATTGTGATGAGAGAACAGAGGTTTTTCTAGTTCAGTTTAGTAAGAAAAAAATTGATTCGGTTTAATTTAGGGTTGTAATAGGTGGAGAAGTATTTTAGGGAACAAGTTCACCTTTAGTAAATATCAAAGTTAAATACAAATTTTGAGTATTCATTAAACATAAGTAGAAATTTATTAAAATGCCCTTTTGAATTTGATAATTGCAAATTTTATAAAGGAGTCATCTATATGATTTTCCATGGAAAAAATTCTTTTTTAGTTAGTTGTCTAATTCAATCAACATCTGATCAGTATTACTTGATGGTTCTTAATTAAGACCGATCCTTCACGACATAATCCAGAGCCAAATCTGACGACTAAAAAGAAGTAAATTTTACATATAAAATCTGACAAATTGTTCTACTTAAAGTTCATCAGATTTGTAGACATCAACCAAGTCAGGTTGGCATTGACCTTGATTTGCAATCTTTAAAAAAAAAAAGCAGAGTAAGTTCAAACTCAAACAAGAGGCCTGATCTATGAATTGATTCTAGTTCAATCAGGTCAACATTCGGTTCAACTGGACCATATGAAAACTATGTCAGGCTCAAACCTACCAATTAAGTTCACTTTTTCAAACAGCTGAAGTTATCTGCAAGCAGGTCTTTGCATCAGTTCAAAGGGATAGAAAATTTTATGATTCTAGGAGCAGCATTCAGCACATGATAGATTGTCATTAGAGTTCCATTTAGCAGTAACTAAAGATAACAGCACACTCACAAGAACTAAATATTACACAAAGAGAATCCACAAAGAGTAGCGATAAGAGGAATTCAATACAAAACATCTTTCAGCAATCTAATATACAACTATTACTAATCTAGCACATTGATTATGCATGATGATGGCTGGGGTACTAATAAATTTACTGACTAGAAAAAATCAAAGTTGAGATAAGAGGAATCACTTGGTTTACACTTGCTGCTTGGATCGCCACCAGTGACACCGTTGAGTGCTGCTTTCTTCACTGGATCAATGGCTTCCTTGCTAGAAAATCGACTCATGTCAACTGGTTCAGGTATGTGAGGTGGTGTGGTAGTTCTCACCAGTGCCCAATTAGCACCCTCAAAGAATGTGTGTTGTTTGATCTCAGCAGCTCCCCTTCTGTATCCAACTCTTTTGTGTGGTTCCTTCACAAGTAGGCCATGGATAAGGTCTCGTGCAGCGAAGCTCACAGCTGGTGTGTCCGGAAACATCAATGGCTGCCCTATTATGTTAAAAAGTGTAGCTCGATTTCCTGAACCCTTGAAAGGTGTTGTGCCATACAGAAGCTCAAACAGAAACACACCAAAGGTCCACCAATCAACTGCACTCCCATGGCCTTCCCCACGAATAATTTCGGGAGCCAGATACTCATGTGTCCCAACAAATGACATAGAACGTGCATCAACTGGCTCAGCCATCAATTCGACAAGAGATTTGTGTCTCAAACCAAAGCTTAATTTGGATTTGTGAATCTTCTTAGGTAGTATGCGTGGGAGAAACAAAGTTGGCTGGATGCAACCACGGATAAGATTGTCACTCCATTGTATTTCTTGTGAGCTAGAACTGTCATCTACATCAGAGGATGAGGTATGGATAAGTGTTGGGTTGAAGGAGCACCGCAGTGACAAGTCGAAATCGGACAGCATTATGTGACCATCATCTCTAACAAGGACATTCTCTGGCTTCAAGTCCCTATATACTACCCCAAGCATGTGCAAATATTCAATTGCAAGCAACACTTCTGAAGCATAAAAGCTGTTAGGCCATCAGAAAATTAGAAAATGTATTAGGAAGAGAGAGACAAGAATATGATCAAGGTACAAAACTGAAAAAAAATATACTTAGATATTAAACAATAACTTAAAATTTGGCTTCCTTATGGACCTACACCACAAGAGTGAAAAAAAAAAAATAATGATCTAGGATAAGAAAAGTGGCATTGCCTAACTTTAGATAGTCATTTAATCAATTTAAACATTAAAGTATGTGTCTTTCATCACATAAGTGATGCACCTTTTAAGTTATAACACGAGAAAACTACATGCTTAATATCAATAATTTTGTTTAGAAGGAAAGTAAATTAAAAGGTTACCGAGCATTCTTCTCTGTGAAGTGTTTGTTGATCTGCTTCTGACGAAGAGAGTGAAGGTTACCACCACTGCAGTATTCCATGACTAAGCAATATAATTTTTCTGTCTCAAAATGAGAGTAGAGGGAAGGCAGGAAGGGATGGTCAAGAAGGCTAAGAATTTCTCTCTCAGTTTGTGCTCGTAGTAGCTTATTTCGACTAACAAGGGAAGATTTGTCCATCACTTTGATCGCAAAAAAGGTATTAGTTCCCTTCAGTTCAGAAAGATAAACAGAACCAATATCTCCATGACCAATCCGTTTAACAAGCTTGAAGTGGCTTAGGCTAATTGGGGAGCCTTTGGAATTAACTTTCTGAATAGCCTCCCAGCGAAAATCTTCTCCTGTATGTCGCCTAGTGGATGCAATAGAGTTGATATCTAAAACATCGTCCCTTGTACTACTGTATCTACCTTGACTGTTACAATCAGAATCACTGGACTTCATCTCCTTTGACCTTATGCATGATGGTGATCTTGTTGAGGAAGAAGTAGATGCCGAGGTAGATGTTGCCTCTGCTCTTACTACTTTTGAATTGGACAACCAGCTAGGATGAACACCTGAGCTCGGCCATAAGTCCATTGCCCAACTGGTGTCATCTTTGGAAATGATATTTGGTTTTTTCTTGTGTTTCGGCAAGTTCTCAAATGCTTTTTTTGTATTTGAAGCAGGAGGACTTTGACATGCAAAACGGGATAGACAATCTCCAGGTCCAGGACTTCGGCTTCTAATTGTGTCATCGTTATTCTTGAAAGTTGAGACAACATTTTTACTCCTGGATGATGCTTCACCACTCATCTGAAATTCAAGACAACAACTTTATTTTTTTGCTTTAGAGGATAATAAAATACAGATATGGATAATAGAGCTTCAATGTTCATATAAATAAGCAGAAACAGCAAAATTTTCAAGATTTTTATAAATTCAATCAAACAATGAAACAACCAAAGAGCTTTCAACTGTACACAAGATTGACAGTTTCTTGACATCTGATCGACAAAAAGATCAGAGACGAATGTGACTATTAATTGATGCTTGCTGCTCCATCTGCAGT